>APFE031515761.1:0-12543 GCA_000404065.3 Pinus taeda
TTTATTATTACTTTGTTTAACTACTTAAACAAAGTAATCATCATATGAATGCATATTTCTATTTTATGAATAAGTCATCTTTATGGTTATTTGTTTAATAGAAACAATAAAAATTTGTGTTGTTAAAAGAATACCAGGGTTAGATTAGTTACCTTTGTATATTTTCGCATTTTAGAATAAAACACTTATCTTTGTTATACACTACAAACCAATCACCCATCAACCCATATATCGCTGGGAAACTAGTTCCATTACATCCAGTCGGAGCCACCACACCAAATGGAAAAGGAGTTGCACTAAGGTCCGAACCGGGTGGTTTTCCCTGATGTTGATGTAGAAATTTTAGAGGCATCAACATTTTTGGTGCTAGAAGGAGGGCATAAACTATGAATGGAGCGCAAATCCAAATCCATAGCTCATTCTGAGAGTAAATCTCCCTCACCATCTCCTCCAACTTATCCCTCTCATTTTAAATCTCAAATTTTCAATTGAGAAGTTGAAAAGACAATAAGCACTATTGAAAACTTAAACATATCAGACAAATCCACCCTTGAACACCCTGAAGTTCAATTTTAATTCATAAACTTCAAAGGTTTTCAATATCTCAAGATCAGTCTAAGTTATCCTAAGGCAGTGTGACTTCGCAATACATTCCTTCTTAGCCTCTTACAAGATTACAGAGCGAAAAGCTTGGTATCGAACCGACAGAATTTCCTCTGCTTAAAAGGAAAAGGGCTAGGAAGACACCTGAAGAGTTTGACAATGAGACTCTTTCATCATCATCATCCATTTCATCCAATCCATTTCAAATTCAACCATCTACTCCTCAACTTCATATCATAATTCCACAGGGTACAGGTACTCCAACATCCTCTACCCAACCACTTGCAACTACATCCTCACTTTCTTCTGTCGTTAGCACAAAAATGGCATACAATCAACCACAATCAAGGCCATGGACAAATCCAGGGGCAGTCGCAATGCTTGCACCCTTGAGTCAATTACCGGCCCACCCTGAAAAGTGGTTGCCAAAGTTCAATCCACATATCGACATACTGGAAGAAGAACACATAAACAACTTTATGTTGTCAATTAACTTAAATGGGGTGATAGAAGAAGATACGGTTGTGAGGCTTTTCCCATACACCTTACAAGGAGCAGTTGGATCATGGTATTTTTCATTACCAACAGGATCCATTACTAGTTGGAATGCTTTTCAAGAGTAGATTTTGACTATGTCCGGAGATGATAGATCCACAACGACATTAATCATTGATCTCTCCAATCTTAAACCTAAATCAAAAGAACCTATCAAAGGTTTCAACTTGCGATTTAATAAACTCTTAAATAAAATTCCTGCTATGTCTAAGCCCAGTGAAGAGGTTTGAAGTGAATGGTACATTTCTTCCTTACCTTCGAACATAGCAATCTTTGTTGATAGAGATACAAATCCCACCCTAGCAAAGAATATGAAAAAGCGATCGCCATTGAGAAACACATTACCGCTTTAGAAAAGAAAACCGCTCTTGAGGAGAGAAAGTAAAAAAAAGTTACTTTTAAAGATGATTCAAAGAAGAAAGTGGCTAAATATCCATATGATATGGAGGGCTTGCAAAAGTTTTTAAAGACAATGTCTAATGAAATGGTAGAGATAAAGAAACATGTAGCTAAACCTCCACTAAAAAGCCATTTAGGAACTTCAAAAGAGCTGAATCAAAACCACCTAATTCCACATCTAATGCAGAATCAGATCCAAATAATGATGAGGATGAAGACACAGTTGTCATCCAAGGAAACAAAAAAAGATGAGGTAGTCGAACGTCATGGTATGTGGCACTTCATTTTGCCCAATTCTGGTACTGAAAGAGAACAAGAAGCTCTCCTAGTAAGTACCAGAAGTAAATTCACTGCAGAGCCTACTCAACCAACTCAAAAGAAGAAAAATGTAAGCCCTACTGCCAAAGATAAGGCACCCATGAAGAAACTTCAGTGTTTCCAATTCAAAATCATCCATCATCTTCCAATCCACCCTCATCATCCAAAACATTGGTAGTCTCTGACTCTATGGATTACAACATTATAGAAGACATGAATAAGACTAGAGTGAATATCTCTTTGTTTGAGCTTAGAAAGCTCAAACATCAACAGAAATTGCTGCTCAAAGAGTTAAATGCAGTACCTTCTTCTCCTCTTCCAAATGTTGTACTTTCTAAAGTAGCAAAAGAAACAGGTAAGCCACCATCAGATAGAGTAGATGCTACTAATGTTGTTTTGATCGGAGATAGATCTAATTCTCATACTCCTCCTTTTCTCTTGACCTATGAAATATACAATAGAAATATGCATAATTGCTTAATAGATTTAGGGGCTTCATCAAACATAATGCCAGCCTTGGTTTGCTCAAAATCAAACATTGAACCCCAAAAATCTGCAGTACATATTGTTCAATTTGATCGAACTAAGGTTCAAGTTTTAGGAGATATCAATTCAGTCACCATTAGGTTATCATTTGATCCTAGAGTAGTCGAGAGAATTGATATATTGATTGTTGACATCCCTGAGTTTTATGGGTTAATTTTAAGTAGGGATTGGTCTGAGAAACTCCATGGTTACATTTCTACTAATTGGTCTCATATGTGGCTCCCCTATAAAGGAAAACCAAATCAAATTAAGATCGATCGGGAGAAGCACATGACTCATACTGTAATGAAGTTTGAACAGGAAAATCAACCCATAGCTTCCAATAATAATATTCTCAGAAATTGCTCAGTAGAATCATTCCTTGGTAATCATAGTGCTCAATCATCACCTTTTTCTGTTAATAGTTTCACATCATCGATAGAAAACTTTTGTTATACAGATACATCAAGGTGTTTTACTATTGCTAAAGAAATTGTAAATAAAACTGTAGATAATCCTATATTTTGGTCTTTATATTTTGATGGGTCAAAATCCAATGACAATGCAGGAGCGTGATGTAATTTAGTTAGTCCTGAGGGAGAAAAAAACTATGCTCTCATGCAGACTAGAATTTGAGTGTACAAATAATATTGTTGAATATGAGGCATTGATTCAAGGGATGTATAAAGCGATAGGCCTAAATATTCAATATCTAAAAGTATTTGGTGATTCTGAGATTGTTATCAAACAGGTAAGGAATACTATTCATTGCCTTTCTGGACATCTCAAACATTATCAATCCTTGGTTCAAGACCATATATCTCATTTTCTAGCATTTAATATTTCTCCCATTCCTAGATCTCAGAATGTAGCAGCTAATTTATTAGCCAATGTTGCTTCTAAGTTACTTCCATCAGAGGATTACAGCACTGATAGGTTTCCAATCAAATTGATTTTTAGACCATCCATTCCAGACAATGTCACTAATTGGAGGGTATTTAATCATGACGAAGACATTTTGAATTTCTTAACTTCTGAGAAATCCTATGATGATCAGCTTATTGATAAGAATGACCATGATCATCAAATAAAGCAAAGATTAGAAAAGAACTCCATAACTAAATCCATGGTCAAACTTGAAGATCTTTATGATATCAAGGATAGGTTTAAACAAGTTACTAATTCAAAACTTCAAAGTTCTACTTTGAGGTTTGAATTAATAAATCTTGGCACTAAGGCCAAACCACAAAATATTAATCTGGGACTAGGGCTTACTTCAGAAGAAAGATTTGCCTTTATCATATTCTTGAATAAATATAAAAAAAAAATTCACTTGGAATTATGATGATTTAAAAATGTATGATACTTCTATCATACAACATACAATTCCAATGATTTCTGAGGAGAAACATGTGCAGTAGAATTTAAGAAAATTCATCCAAATCTAGAGAGTTAGATCAAAGTATAGTTGAATAAACTCTTGAAGGCCAAGATAATTTTCCTAGTCAAACATTCAAAATGGGTTTCTAACTTAGTACCTGTTAGAAAGAAAAATGGTGATATTAGGATCTACATTGATTTCAAAAATCTTAATAAGGTAAGCCAAAAGGATAATTTTCCACTGCCAACAATGGAACAGACTCTTCATTCATTTGTTGGTTCCAAATTAATGTTTTTTTTGGATATAACCAAATATTGGTGAACCCAGATGACAGACTAAAGACTACCTTCAGAACCAAATGGGGAACATATGCCTACTAGAAAATGCCTTGCGGTTTGATTAATATTGGAGCTACCTTCCAAAGAGAAATGGATATAGCATTTAAGGGTTTGATTAATAGGTCAGTTGTTGTCTACTTAGACAACATAATTGTCTTCTCCAAGAAAAGAACAAATCATTTACATGATTTGAAACAAATCTTTGAATGTTGTAAAAGGTATGGGATTTCATTAAATCCCAAGAAATCATTCTTTGCTTTTGATCAAGGGAAACTTTTAGGGTTTATCATATCTAAAGATGGCATTTATATTGATCCAAAAAGAATCAAGGATATTTCTGATATTCCTCTGCCACACAATAAAAAATCAGTGCAATCATTTTCAGGTCAAATAAATTTTGTAAAAAGATTTGTGACTGATTTTTCACAAATTGTTTTACCATTAGAGATCATGATTAAGAAAAAATCAGCGTTCAAATGGGGGCATAACGAAAAGGAATCCTTCGATTCAATCAAACAGACGATCATTAATGATCCAGCATTGAATACCCCAACTTTTTCTAATCATTTTATTTTGTATACTTTAGCATCCGAAACTTCTTATGCAGCTATGTTGACACAAATCAATGATCAACAAGTCGAAGCATCCATATCCTTTTTCATTTCTAATCTGCAAGGTGCTGAACTTAGTTATTCTGAAGTAGAAAAGCAAGTTTTTGTTGTGTTCAAACATATTAAACACTTTAGGTCATTCCTCCTAAAGACTCATACAAAAGTAATAATCCCATTCTCGGCAGTGAGACAATTACTAGTCCAAAGGGAAGTGGGAGAGAAGAGAACCAACTAGCTTACAACATTACAAGAATATGATTTAGATATTAAACCAGCGAAAATTGTTAGAGGTCAAGGTTTTTGCAGGGTTCTAGCAGGAGCTTCTAACATTCCAGAACATGAAGATTCAAACGTTGCTCTTCAAATAAATGAGATAAGTATTATGAACTCTGAATCTCAATATGCAGATCTGGTCTTTTATTTAAAAAATGGATATGCTCCTCCTAATCTCTCTTACAAAAACAAACGTGCCTTGAGATTGAAAGCTAAACACTTCAAAATCATTAATGATGTGTTATTTAGAAGGAATTATGATTCGATTTTGTTAAGATGCCTTGAAAAAACTGATGCACAAAAGGTGTTGTAGGAATTACATGATGGTCCAGCAGGAGGACATTTTGGAGGTGATACAACAACTCACAAGATAATCCATGCTGGATATTATTGGCCCACTTTATTCAAAGACACCCATGACTATGTAAGGAAATGCAAAACATTTCAAACTGCCAGTGGAAGACAAAGGAAGCCAGCTTTTTCTTTGCAACCAGACAACATTGAACAACCATTCGAAGAATGTAGACTGGATATCATAGGAGATATTGTTAGACATTCTTCCAAGCAACACAAATATATCCTTACAACCACAGATTACTTCACAAATTCGGTTGAAGCAATTCCTTTAAAGGTAGCCAACTCTGATGCAATCATTGAATTCATCGATCAATTTATCATTACCAGGTTTGGCGTACCTAATGCTCTTATTTTTGATAATGCATATTATTTTTCTGGAAATACCATACTTGAATTTGCTATTAAGAGAGGATTTAAATTGAAATATTCGGCAAACTACTATCCTCAGGGTAATGGTTTGGTAGAATCTACCAACAAAAATCTTATCAGGATTATTAAGAGAATTGTTAACCAGAATCAAAAGAATTGGCACAAGTCTTTGATACTTTCATTATGGGCAAACTGCATAACACAGAATGCCTCAATAGGTACTTCTCCATTCAACTTAGTGTATGGGAAAGAAGCTATGATACCAACAAACTTAGCACTCCCATCTCTAGCCCTAGTGCAATTTATTGAAGAAAATCCCTCCTCTTCCATTCAATTAAGATATGATCAAATCCTTAAATTAGAAGAGGAAAGGGAAAAAGCCATAATTATACATGCCAAACATCAACAGATCATTAAATCTTCTTTTGATACAAACTCTACCGGCCCAAATTTTTTACAACTTGGTGATATTATTTTTAAAATGGGACAAAGCGCACAAAGATAAAGGCAAACATACTAAATTTCAAAAGATGTGGCTTGGACTGTTTCAAATCATTAAGAAGATAGGCTCATCAACGTTCATATTGCAAGATCTATCAGGGAAGAGATATTATCTTCCTGTCAATGGGCTTATATTGAGAAAATTCTTTACTTAAGGAGGTAACCCCTTCTTACTTGTAAATATTCATTATGCAGTTTTGTTTGTTTAAATTTTTGTTTTTAGGAAATAAGGTTGTAAATAGTCTTCCATTGACCTTTTACTATTTGAAATTTATTTAAGGAAATATTGTAAATTCTTACTTTCAATAGATGAAACCTTTAAGGAAAAGACTACATTTCTAGAAAGTTAGATAAAAATAAAACTCTGAAAACCTCTTTTAGATTTGTAAAATCTTCACAAGCCTTGAAAATACTATAAATCATTCCAAATTTTAAAAAGCTAAGAGAGGTTATTTGTAAAAGGCAAATACTTTTCCAAACTTAGCACCTACAACTCTAAAACTGTCATCCATATACTCTTAAGGAGAAATTCATTCACCCCATCCATTAAGTTTGTGATTTTTCAGAGTGTAATTCTAAAATATGTTTAATATAAAAGACAAGAGGTCTCATCATGAGCCTGCTTACCATGATCATAGGGAACTAATTAAACTGAAATTACCAATACTGCATATCAAAACAGTGTAATGGCTTATAATCATAAGACAAGAGGTCTCATCACGAGCCAGCTTGTTCAGTTCAATTACAACCAGTGAATGGCATTGTCAATAACCAGCCACCAAAACAAGACAATGGTTTTTTATCTTTTAAAGAAATAAAAAGAATAGAAAATACAAAAAAAAAATGTGTAAACATATCTTTTTGAATTTATCTTTCAAAATTTATACTCTTAGATGGATGGGATAGTGAATGATTAAATGGTTAAAAGGTAACCTGTCGAGACTATAAACATTTGCTGGCAGCAGAGGCACTACCTATGACAAAATAGAAAATTCAAAGGCTAAGTTGGGAAAGCTCCCTGCTTTATCTATACCAACCAATCAAAGCTTGAATAAGCCTAGAATGTTTTTATTTTAATATTGGAAAAGAAATTACAAAAATATTTTTTCATCATATTCAAAGTTAATATTTATCTAACTATTCTTAGATTGTTTTCTTTATCCTCAATGGTTTCTGAATTAATAAAGTTATAGATATTGCATTACTTTCTCAGAGATAATTGTTTCTCCCAGTGAATCGCCAATTTTTGTGCTATACAACAACCCCCCCATTTCAAAATTTTTATCCAAAACTTTAATAAGAAATGGGTCCCCTTTTTAAGAATTAGTTAAAATCAATAATTCAATAATCATCACAATCTTTGATTTAAACACATAACACATGAAAGTCCTTATGAAAAGGTCCGATCCGATATAAATATCAACCAAGACCTTTTTGTAAAAAAAATGCAAAATAATATGTCGCATCATTTATTTAAAGGATAAACTTAAAAGGCTCTCATTGGCAAATATCCGATGTGATAATACTATCAGAGAGCGCAAATCGCAAACCCGCAATGAAGCATTACAAAAGTCCACTCAAATCTCCTGATGCGATAATATAATCGCAATTAGGCACCACTAAAGGCATGAGACACACAACTATGTATTGGTAATTGCCGATGCGATTTCATTAAAAACGCACTTTTCGATAAAAAGTTGTTAAATGAATGTTGGTGGGCTTTCAACCTTAAATAAATTATAAACGAAAAATAAAGGATTTATTGGTTATCCCGCCTCCCTATTGTAAACCAATTTTATCGGAATCAAATCTATGTATGGGATAAGCTAAAGCCAAACCTTTGTGCCTCCCAATCTGCGATATGCAATTTTCGCTCTTTGCTAATTGGGAGAGCCAAGAGATCCAATTTAAAGGATTGTTATTCATATGTGTGATGCGACATATCATTATTACATTTAAGTATCATGATTTGTGGTTACGGAAATAATTAATAGAGCAGTTAAGGTTGAATCCTTCGAGGATTTCATCCGTGGTAATATTTGATTTCGTATTCCTTATCACGCTTGAATTACCATTAATCGTTTTATTTTTCGTTGGCTTTGATTTTTTTTTTTTTTTTTTTTTTTTTTTCTTCTTTTACATTCTTTTGTTTCTTCTACATAGCAATTATGAGTTGATGAATCCAGCAAAAATGACGAAGAAGTCAAAGAAACCAAAGGCCCCTGTTGTAGCCAGAGAAGAACAAGAGAAGAAGGTTTTGATATCTCATACTACCTGCCTTAGTCTAAGCAAGGCCTCCTGGGAAAGTATTTACAATTTACTGGAAGCTGAGGAGCCGAAAGAGATCAAGGAAGTGGCAACATCAGATTCCACAAACAAGTCAGAAAATACTCTTGAGGATTTGGCCTGCTCGGAAGAGATCGAGGAAGTGGCAACAACAGATTCCACAGACAAGTTAGAAAATACTGTTAAGGATTTGGCCTGCTCCTATCTTCATAGAATAGCAGCCCGCGCCAATGTTTTACCCTATAATGACTCGGTTAAATGGGTTATTGAAAGCAGCAATATCACAGACATAACTTTCTTTATGGCTGATGGAAGAATGTTTGGGTCGTTCAGAGCATAAGATATCAAAATAATGTACTATTTTCTTGAACCAGAGAAGCGTTATAACAAAGCATTATTGGAGGCTTTCGCCAAAGAAAATGCCACTGAATCGGACCCTATTAGACAATGGAGGCATTTTCTGATCAAACACAAGCATGAAACATCGGGTATGTACTCCGTAGACTCATTGGCTTCTCCTTACTGTTATGTTGGTCCCATGATGTGCAGACTCTTTGGAGTCCATGATTCTGCCAAATTTTCTATAGAGATGGTACCATTAATGGAAGCTGCAATTAATTCCTTTATCATGGATTAGACAACCATTTTGTCTGACAAAATGGCCAACGAAATACTAGATTATAGGAAAAATAGGTTCGTGACTACTTGGGTAATACCCCCGTTTTATATGAGTGCTTATATAATGGACACTATCTGTTTCAATTCTGAATATCCCATTCTAGGATGGAAATGGAATCCACAAGACTCAAACCCCATTCACATCTATCATAAGGAACTGTAGAAAACCCATTACAAAAATCATCTTTATAGAATCTGTCATGGTTTCATCCTCCCTGAGTATTATTCCATATTCAATAAACCCACTCTTAGGTTGTCCGAGGAAGCCTCTGTAGACCTCTGTCGACCTAACTGCAATTGGTAGTTAGTTTGATCAGGGGCTCATGTTCCAAGTGTCGAAAAATACTTAAAAATTAAAGTGCTCAAAATTGGCTTGAATCTGAACGAACGAATAGATCTCGTCCTCCCAATTCTGTTGTCGCAAACGGTTCGAACAATGGTTGCCGTATGTGAAAGTTATGGCAAAAACAAAATTGCCCAATGACCCTTAATTTGTGAATTTAAAAAAAAATATTCCGTAGAATATTCTTTAGAATATTCCATCTGAATAGCCAATTAAAATCTGCCACGTGGCAATCCCAGAGGCCGCCACGTGACCGAGGATGATGTCAGCCAAGTATGGGCGCGTATGATTAAAAGTTGTTGGTAGGGTGGCGATTCGAACCCCTAACCTTCAACGTATTAATCCAATATTACCGTTGGGCCAAGCATGGAGCGTTAAACAGTCAACCAAATTATTAATATTTAAGTTTTGAATCATGGTGGGAGGGAATATTTGGGGGGCCAGCCCTCCCTTATCATATGACCATGCCCCGCGAACCATGGGCCAGCACATAACCGGGCACGAAATCCGAGGATACCCGTCCACGTGGTCACATGCAACATTTTTTGGGCAGTTTAACTGCAGTTATTGTTGGCGTAATTTTCGGCGGTGGCACCAAATTTGGTAGGCGTCCAGATTTGGCGGAGCTCCACTAAAGTTAGTTGGAGTCCTTTTAGTGGAAACTGGCAGTTTTCATTAAATGGCCATAACTTTGGCTAGGAAAGGTGGTTTTGGACGATTTGTTTTTTGATTTTGAGTATTTTGGATGTTTTGAAGCCATTGGCACAGGTATTTGTTCCATCCGAGGTCATTTGCATAGGGTTTGGAGCCGCGAAAGTTCTAGGAGCCACTAGGGCCCAGTATTGTGAGAACTGTTTCAGGTTGCAGGTATCCATTGGAGGTGAACTAGCAGTCAATCCTGAAGGATTCATGTGTTCAGAATCTGATTTTAGAGTCCATTTCACCTTTAGATACTTCTATTCAGCTCTAATTTCATTTTGATCATTTAATCAAAACGAGGGCTGACCCATTTGGGAGCCTTGGACCCAACAGACGTAGCCCAAGAGGGGTGAACTGCTTCATCAACTTCTTTTGCATATGTGGTTGCTTTATTTTGCAGAAAAAATTCATTTTGATGTGTTAAATAATCAAAGGAAATATTTCTGCTATGCTTGAATGGATCATGAACAGCTGAAAACTTCATTTGTTTCTTTACTCCAAGACATGGGAATGTTTTAAACATGTTTAATACTAAATTGAATACCTTGCAAACCTTTTTCAAGTAGTTTCAAATTCAGATCAAGTTGGTATCAAAGCTATGTTGTTGTTTCTTTGTATCAAAAGCAGTCAAATAAGCTATAGGCAGAGTCTGAAACGAGCCAGGAAGCCTTCGAAATGCTCTTGTTATACAATTGCAAAGTAGATAAATGCTCTTTCAGTCAATCTCTGGTGTAGTTGTCTTTTGATTGTTTTTGTGCAAAGATCTTCTAATTGTCTTGCAAGTATTGATGCTTACCAGGTTGAAACTTAAAAGAGGGGAAGGACAGTTGACTAGAGAACGAGAGAATCCTCAGTCAAGGAGGAAGGCCAGAGAGCCATCACCTTCACCTTCAATCTCACCCTCAAGAGTCTCAGGAGAAGCTTCAAGAATGTCTGAACATGAAGGAGAAATTCCTCAAGACACAGATCCAAGAGAAGAAGAAAGAGTCTTCAGAAAGGCTTTCTTGGACCTCACTGAAATGGTGAGGGTATTGTACCAAAAAAGAAATGAGAAATGGGCTAGAGAAGGGTCCAAAAATCCACTTGAAGGAGAGGGTTCTTCAGGAGGTAAGAAGGATGATGATCATTCCAAGAAAGGACATGGAGGTAATGGTGATCCACCACCCCCATCGTCACCTCCTACCTCTTCATCCTTGTCTTCTTCTTCTGTGCATAAACATAGATCCTCTAGAAAAAGTCATTTTTTGAAGCTTGATGTAAAATTCGAATTGCCTATGTTTAATGGTGAAGTGAATGCAGAAAAGCTTGACAACTGGATTAGGCAGTTGGAGGTTTACTTGAGGATCCAGAACATGCATGATGATGCCACAAAGATTCAGTTGGCTTCTTTGAGAATGGATGGAGCAGCATTGGTCTGGTGGGAGGCCAAGACCAAAGAGGAGATCAAGAAATTTGGTAAGGTTACATTAACATGGACTGACTTTCTGTTAGCCATTAGAAAACAATTTTATCGTCTTGCTCACATGCAAAAAGCCTTTATGAACTGGCAAAATTTCAGACAAATTAAGGGTCAGAGTGTCCAAGACTACACCCAAGAATTCAGGAGAAGAGCTCTTTTGTTAGGGGTAGATTTACAGACCCAGGAAACCTTGCTGAAATATATTGGTGGCTTGCATAGCTACCTTAGACACACCATCTTGATGTTTTAACCCTACTAGTTTGGATGAGGTTTGTGTCCAAGCTACCCATTTAGAGGAAAGGGGAAAAAACACTTTTGAAGAGGGTAGAAACAAGCCCACTAAGGGGAAAAACAAAGAGAAAACCTCCAAGGGAAAGGGAAAAAAGAATGCATCTGTCAAATAGGAGAGTGATAAAGTGATCTGTAAACACTATTCTAAACTAGGCCATGAGGAGAAAAACTGTTGGAAATTACATCCTGAGAAAAAACCTCAGTTTAACAAATCCAAAGGGAAACATAAAACTACTGCCACTACATCTACTCCACAATATTTAGGGGATGATTCAGGTGATGAAACCAAGATTACAGCCATGGGTTTGAAAAACTTGAAGGGAAAAGAAATGGAAAATCAATCCAGCACTAGTACCTCAAACTGTCATGTACAAGCTCCTAATGAGGAAGAAAGAATTGAATTGTTTCATGTGAGGGTGATTTCAAAACATACTAAGATTGACACACTTTTTTATAGTGGGTCACAAGCAAACCTTATATCAGAAGACTTGGTCAAGCAGCTTAAACTTGAGACCGTTCCACATCCGAAGCCATATCCACTTGGATGGATTTGCAAG
>APFE031515761.1:12563-29781 GCA_000404065.3 Pinus taeda
TGTGCAGTGGATATCGTCAAGTAAGAATTGAAGAAAGTGACATTTGGAAGATAGTGTTTAAAACCAAGCAAGGACTCTTTGAATGGCTTGTGATGTCGTTTGGTTTGTGCAATGCACCTGCAAATTTCATGCAGGTAATGGATGATTTCTTGCATCCTTTTCTTGATGATTTCATTATTGTCTACTTAGATGACATCTTAATTTTCAGAAAGTCTAGAGAAGATCATGTCATGCATGTTAGGAAAGTACTTGATGTTTTGAAGAAGAATCAGTTATTTCTTAAAATGTCAAAGTGTGAATTTGGAAAGACTTCTTTGGTTTATTTGGGACACATAGTAGGAGGAGGTGCTTTGAGAATTGATCCTGCTAAGATTGAGGCTATTGTGAAGTGGCCTACTCCCAAATGCATTACAAAGGTAAGAAGTTTTTTGGGTGCAGCTCAATATTGGAGGAAGTTCATCTCTAACTTCTCTTCTATAGCAGCTCCTATGCATGCAGTAACAAGTGTGAAGCATGCTTTCCAATGGGGAGGCAAGCAGCAAAACGCTTTCGAATCTTTGAAAGAGAAGATTAGTTCAGCTCCGGTCCTTGCATTACCGAATTTGAGACAGCCATTTGAGATAAACTGATGCTAGTGATTATGCCATGGGTGCAGTTCTTCTACAGCATGGTAAGCCTATTGCTTTTCATTCTAAAACCTTTAATGGTGTTGTTGTAAATTATCCTACCTATGATAAGGAGTTGTATGTATTGGTACAAAGCGTCAAAAAGTGGAAACACTATTTGATGGGCAAAGAAACTGTTATACATACCGACCATTAGCCCTTACAGTACTTGCAATCACAAAGCAAGTTACAACAGTCACGACACTTCAAATGGATGGGCTTCTTGCAACAGTTCCATTTGGTAATAAGGTACAAGAAAGGTACTCTGAATAAAGTTGTTGATATGCTTTCAAGGCCTATTATTGGTGTTGTTACTTTACTTAAGAATGATTCCATTGTACATGATAGTTACATAGAACAATATGAATCTGATGATGACTTTAAAGATGTGTATGCTAGCTTGAGTAAAGGGAATCATGTAGAGAAAAATGACTATCACATGCATAACAATTTGCTGTTTCATTTGGGAAAGTTGTGTATACCACAAGGGGAGAGAATAAATGTCATAATAGAAGCTCATTCTTCTCTTATTGCTGGCCATTTTGCTGTAAGCAAAATAGTTGCACATCTACAGAGGTATTGCTATTGGCCCCACATGGTAGATTCTGTTTCAAGGTTCATAAGAGGTTGTTCATTATGTGCTACAAGAAAGCCTAGTAATAGGAAGCTTGGCTTGTATACTCCTTTGCCGGTACCTTCTAGACCATGGGAAAGCATCTCTATGGATTTTGTAGGAGGTTTGCCAAAATCTAGAAAGCAGCATGATTATTTATATGTAGTAGTTGATCGGTTCAGCAAAATGTGTATACTTATGCCTTATAAGAAAACTATAACTGCTGAACAAACTGCTGAATTATTTTTTCATCATGTATGGATTCACTTTGGTTTGCCTACTTCCATTATTAGTGACAGGGATTCTAGATTTGTGGGGAATTTTTGGTCCAATCTATGGGAGATGATGGACACAAAGTTGAAGAAAAGTACTACTTTCCATTCGCAAACAGATGGAAAAACTGAAGTTGTGAACATAACCATTGTGCACCTCTTGAGAGGATATTGCAGCAAACATCCAAAGCTTTTGGATGAACATTTGCACTACATACAACATGCCTACAACCGTGCCAAGCACTCTTCCACAAACACCTCACCGTTTGAAGCTTGTTTTGGTTACTTGCCAAAATCGCCTCTTGATTTCATTCTTGAGAAAGATGTCAGCATTGAGGGACATAGTGATGTTGACAAAGCTCGTTCATTCATTGAAAGAATTCAGCAAATACATCAGAAAATTCAAGAACATCTTGAGAAAAGTCAAGGCAAGTACAAGGAAAGACACGACAAGCATAGAGTCGATCACAAGTTTCAAGAAGGGGATGAGGTATGGCTGTACATTGGTAAGGAAAGGATGCAAGGAGAAGGTAAAAATCTGAAGCCTATTCGTTATGGTCCATTTAAAATCCTCAAGAAGGTTGGAAATAATGCTTTTCAATTAGATTTGTCTTCCTACATGCAAATGTATTATGTTGTTAATGCGGAGAACTTACATTTGTATGAACCTCCTTTGATCGCTAATCATGAAAGCGTTGTTCAGCTGCCATCTATAGAAGATTTCTCGCTAGAATATTTAGATGAGCTGAAAGAAGATACAATCCTTGATAGAAGGACACACACTTCAAGGAGGGGTAATGTAGAGTATGTTCGGGTTGGTCTCAAAGGCAGCAAACCTAACAAGGAAAAGTGGATGGAGGTGGACAGAGTGATGGCGCTATACCGTCACCTCTTTAACACGTAGTTGAAGGCTTTTGGGGTCCAAAAGCTTCTCAATGGGGAGGCGTGATTAGGGGCTCATGTCCCAAGTGTCAAAAAATGCTCAAAAATGAAAGTGCTCAAAATTGGCTTGAACCTAAATGACTGGATAGAGCTCGTCCTCCCGATTCCGGTGCCACAAACAGTTCGAAAAATGGTCGTTGTATGTGAAAGTTATGGCAAAAACAAAATTGCCCGATGACCCTTAATTTGTGAATTTAAAAAAAAAAAAATTAAGAAAAGAATATTCCGTAGAATATTCTTTAGAATATTCTTGGGAATATTCTTGGGAATATTCCATCTTAACAGCTAATTAAAATCTGCCACGTGGCAAGCCCGGAGGCTGCCACGTGGCCCAGGATGATGTCAGCCAAGTATGGGCGCGTATGATTAAAACTTGTTGGTAGGGTGGTGATTCGAACCCTTAACCTTCAACATATTAATCCAACGTATTACCATTGGGCCAAGCCTGGAGCATTGAACAGTCAACCAAATTATTAATATTTAAGTTTTGAATCATGGTGGGCGGGAATATTTGGGGGGCCAGCCCTCCCTTATCATATGACCACGCCCCGTGAACCAGGGGCCAGCACATAGCTGGGCACGAAATCCGAGGATACACGTCCACGTGGTCACATGCAGCATTTTTCGGGCAGCTTAACTGCAGTTATGGTTGGCGGAATTTTTGGCGGTGGTGCCAAATTTGGCGGGTGTCCAGATTTGGCGGAGCTCCACTAAAGTTAGCTAGAGTCCTTTTAGGGGAAACTGGCAGTTTTCATTAAATGGCCATAACTTTGGCTAGGAAAGGTGGTTTTGGACGATTTTTTTTTTTTATTTTTTTTATTTTTTATTTTGGGTATTTTGGATGTTCTGAAGCCATTGGTACAGGTATTTTTGCCATCAGAGGTCATTTTCACAGGTTTTGGAGCCGTGAAAGTTCTAGGAGCCACCAGGGCCCAGTATTGCGAGAACTATTTCAGGTTGCAGGTATCCATTGGAGGTGAACTAGCAGTCAATCCTGAAGGATTCATGTGTTCTAAATCCGATTTTACAGTCCATTTCACCTTTAGATACTTCTATTCAGCTGTAATTTCATTTTGAGAATTTAATCAAAACGAGGGCTGACCCATTTGGGAGCCTTGGACCCAACAGATGTAGCCCAGGAGGGGTGAACTGCTTCATCAACTTCTTTTGCATCTGTGGTTGATTTATTTTGCAGAAAAAATTCATTTTGATGTGTTAAACAGTCAAAGGAAATATTTATGTTATGCTTGAATGGATCATGAACAGCTGAAAACTTCATTTGTTTCTTTACTACAAGACATGGGAATGTTTTAAACATGTTTAATACTGAATTGAATACCTTGCAAACATTTTTCAAGTAGTTTCAAATTCAGATCATAGTTTGGTGAAGAAAATTTCACCTACATCATATCTATGGCAACACTATTGACCCACATGTCCTTCCCTTATACATCCTTGATAAGTTACTTGCTAGAGAGTTGGCATATTAGATAACAGTAGAAGGGATGTCAAGGAACCTGAAGGGGTCTAAAAAGCATATGTGGCCTTCATTTCCCCTTCGATGTGGTGCTTTCACGCTACATGACTTCAAACATGCAAAAATGAGAAAATAAAAATGTTAAAGTTAGTAGTCATCCCAAAAAGGAAGTATGTTCCAAAATTTGTTGCCTACAATGTCACTTCTCAGGCCAAAATCGCCAAGTTTGAACATGAGAAGGATAGTTATGATGATTTGTTTGCTTTAGCCGAGTTATTTTCTCAAGTTAAACAATTGGCAAAGATCAAATTGGGAGTAGAGGGACTAGAGGAATTTTACAAGTTCAGGACACAAAGATTGGAAACGCTACCTATAGACTTGTTAAATACTACCTCTATGCTGCAACTAGAAGGCCACTATGAAGAGAAAATTATTCAAAAGACTCTTGAAAAGGAAAAGACCCCAGAAAGGGAGTAGACACAAGAAGAAACTAGTGAGCCCCTTGATACGAATATCAATATTGATCCTAAGTTAATCAAGGAATGGGAGTGGTTCGACTCAATCATCAATAATCTGAATAAATCCCAAGAGCTCACTACAGCAAAAATGCCTACAATTCAAAAACCATAAGTTATTAAAGTTCTGATTGAAGCAACCTACCTAGAATTTAGCAGAACATAGAGATTATTCTTGAGAATCCTACTGATGAGATAGTACTACAAATTGAAGAAATACGACCTCTCGATGTCTTCTACAGTCCAAAGCACGAGGTTATAGTTAAAAGATAGACAAAGAAGAGAAAAACTGATCAAAGTCCTCTTTTAACTCCTCAGGTACAAATGATGAACATGGTATGGAAAGCAGAAGTTAATCCCTCCGAGGATTTAACAAAGCTATCTCAATATGCAGGAGCTTACACAATGACAACAATGGATAAAGCCTCAGAGGTTAGCCATTTGATGAGAGAAAAAGATCAGATGATTACCCATATTGAGGTACAATCGGCAGAGAAACAACAATAGATAAATCAGCTCGAAGAGCAGTTAATAGAGCACAGGCAGCAAAATGAACGATTAAAAGGGAAGTTGAAATTAGAAAAATAGAGAATTGATGAGAAGACTCTCCATAAACAATAGGAGTTGTTTGAGGAGTTGAGTAGGCTTCAGATATTAAGTGAGCAAGAGAAGAAGGCAAAGGAAGATCAAATAGCAAAAATGAAAGAACAGATAGAGAGATACAAGGGCTATCCATAGGTAAGCGAATTTAGAACAGAAGCATTCGAAATAACCAAAGAATTCTCCCGACAGTTGGATATTATTTGTTAAAGTATATCATCGGCCAACCCCTTATGTGATATATCTACATCAATGATTGAGAGGGCAGTAGATGCAAGAGTTGAATTAGATAAAGCAAATGAAAGGTTAAGCAATTTTTTGTCCTAGCAAGATTTCAAAAAAGGAATGGCTACCAACTTGCCAAGAATACAAGAATCACATAAGGAAACCTTGTTTTCCGAATGGGAGTCCCAACTAATGAAAGCTAAAACAGAAACCTCTAGATGCAAAACTGCAACGAATGCGCTGATCGAATTGATAAATAACAATTTGCATATGTCTAACTTGATCACCGATTGCTCTCCTGGTAAACTCCCAAAAACAAAATCATTGAAACAGCATTGGAAACAGGAGTTGGCGGACAAGGAAAAACAAATTGGAGGAATCTAAATCTTGACATGGGAAACATTCTAGTTTTTCCTTCTCAAGCCACATGTCTTTCGGATGAAATCAATAGCATGATCTTTGAACTCTCCAATGCCACCTATATAATACATCTACACTCCAGGATGAGTCAACCTCTAGAAATCCAGCCTATGCTCGCAATCTGTCAACTGCAATCACAGGAAAAGAAGCTGATACAATGAATTCATTCAACCACCACAACACTGCTATTTTCATGATGAAATCCTAGATTTATATGTTTATGTTTAAACCAACGCATAACAATTTTTACTGATAGTTTGTTGTTATTTCTAGTCTTTAAGACCCTTTCATGTATTTAGAAAGGGTTTGCAATTTGTATTAAAACTTGACTTGGGAGTTGCACTACTGTACTTCTATTATTTTTTTTAATCAAAAGCTGGACCAAAGTTCTGCATTTTTGTGGAAGAGGCTTTTATAAGATTTGTACTTTTGCATCTTTTGAAGGTGTTCTCAAATAGGAAAGAAGAATCTGAATGTTGTTTACATCGGGAGAATTCAAATGCATACAATACTATTATCATTGTTTTTGTCTTATTTTGTTATGTGAATGCACATTTCTCAACATTGCTATTATTGATATTGATATATATTTTTTTCAAGCAATTCTTTAGCTCGTCATTTTTGAATGTTTTAGAATTGTTATCATTTGGATATATAAGTTAGTGAATATATATATTATATATATATATAAATATATAATATATAATATATATATATATATATATATATATATATATATATATATATATATATTATAACCAATGCGATAATATTTTTATTATTACTTTGTTTACACTACTTAAACAAAGTAATCATCATATGTATGCATATTTCTATTTTATGAATAAGTCATCTTTATGGTTATTTGTTTAATAGAAACAATAAAAAATCGTGTTGTTAAAAGGATACCTGGGTTAGATTAGTTATCTTTGTATATTTTTGCATTGTAGAATAAAACACTTATCACCTTCGTTATACACTACAAACCAATCACCCATCAACCCCTATATCACTAGGAAACTGGTCCCATTACATCCAGTTAGAGCCACCGCACCAAATGGAAAAGGAGCTGCACTAAAATTCGAACCGGGTGGTTTTCCCCAATGTTGATGCAACAATTTTAAAGGCATCAATAGAACCCGACCTTTGTTTGACGCGTACAATATCTCGTTAGAAAGATCTATCCGAGAAATATAACTTTGGGAAGAGCAACATCATTCCATCAACCCATGTTTCTCCCAAATTTCCCAAAAAACGTCATTTAGGGCCTCAAAACGACTCTGGAAGTTAAGGACCCGAAAAATTGCTAAAAATAGTAAATTGTGCTACAATTATGGAAACTAAAAATCTGAAAGAGAAATTTGTGGGGATCCAAGTGGGATAGGTGGGTGGCCACCAACATCCACCTGGATCATTCCTCCTCCCTTAGGAAGCAATGGTCCCCATTGCATTGAGTTCCTCCATTTGCTGAACTTGGTCCCTGGTGAGCTGTTTTGCAATCTCAGATGTGTCCAGTAATGATGGGATGCATGGTGGAGGGCCATACACATTGAACACTTGGTGTAGGCAAAGGAATGAGGGAATGTTGTGCTCCAAAGCATTGTTTCCCACAACCTTGGTAATGTTGTAAGGACCATGTCGGAGTGGCCTGGGCTTCTGATGAGATCTTGTAAGGTGTTCTTTCTGCACACGTAACCAAACTTTGTCGCCCACCTAAAACTTGTGTGGTGGCCCTGTGGGTGAGGAGAAGTTGTTCCTGTGTTCTTTCATGACCGTATCCCTTTGCTGCTATTGCTGCGTGGAGGAAACCTTTGTCGGGGTCATGGATGTGGTGATTACCTTCCCCTTACATTAGGAGCGAACTAGACAAAAAATAAATTTCCTAGTCTATGAGATGAGCTTGCTACCTTTCTTAGCAGCGATCAAAGAGGTGGTGGTAGGTGGGGCTACCTCTGGTATCCTGTATAATGAATTATCCAAAGAAATAATAACAGCGCGAGGCCCTGACTCATACACAACATGTCACCTCCACAAGTATGGTTGGCCTAATAATACATCACAAACATCCAGAGGTGTAACATCACACAATACCTCATATGTGAAGCACTTGATGCTGTAGGGAAGGCAGCATTTCTGGTAGAATTATAGATCTCATCCTTCGTGAAGCCACCCGATATTGTATGGTTGCTGGTGTGGTGAAGTCGGTAGGCCCAACCGCTTCACGACCTCTGCTGAAATGGGGTTCTTTTGGCTCTCACTGTCAACAATGAATTGTAGCGGTGAACCCTTCACCCACATTTTTGAGTGGAAATGGTGCTCCCCCTCCTCTGGGTCTTCGAGATCATTCTTCTGGATCTTGGTGGTGGAAACAGTGATGCTAGGATCCACATCAATTATTTGCTTCCCTTTTCCATTCCCCTTGTTGGGTTCTGACGCAGGGTCAGAACATGCATCTGATTCTGAAGCCTTCAACTCGGTCACTAGCGACTGCTTGGTTTGACACTCACTTGTGTTGTGAGTGGGGCTCTTGTGGAACTCACACCACTTTCCTGTGTCCTTTTTTGACTTCATGGTTTTTTTATTTTCTTGCGGCTTCAACGAGTTGTCTTAGGTCACACCGCCTTGGCTTTGTCCTTTGGTCTTCGGATTCACAAATCCAAAGTCTCGCTTCTTATGTTTAAACTTCTGCTCGATTTTGACAGCGCATTGGTATGCCATGCCGAGTGAGGAGATGTTCAGGAACTCCATCTCTTCTTGGATGTATTTGTGTAGGCATCTATGGTATTTGAGTACCAAATGTAGCTTAGAGTCCTTGATACCCAACTCTGTGTGAAGGGTATGAAAAATGTTTGTGAACTCTGGCACATCTTGGTCCCTTCCCTACCACAGTGTGGTCCACTTTATGTATTTGTCCTCATAGATTTTGACAGGGTAGTATTGCTCCTTGATGGCATCCTGAAATGAACTCCAAGTGGGTGTGGCTGAAAATAATGATTCCATACTTTCATCCTTCTGCTCGCAGTAGGTTTTCCACCAATCCTTGATGTGGGGGGCTTTTTTGAGAAGAGTGAAAATAATCTTCTCTCGGCTGGAAAAATCATGAACATAAAAATAACCTTCTAGCAGATTTAACCATTTATCTATGGCATCTGCATCTATTTGACCCTCGAAGATGGGGATTTCAAAATTAACTTGTACCTTAAAGGGTGTGTTATTTCTAGAGTAGTTGTTGGAAGTTGATGCATTGCCTCTAGGTAGTCGTTGAAGGATCTGGGCAAATTTGTCCATCATCACGTTCCTTTGTCGCTCGAGGGCTTCTTCGAGAAAGATTTTGATAGGATCTCCTACCCCCTTGTCTTTCTTTTCATCTGCCATGGGAGGCCGTCAGGATTTCTGAGTCTAATCTTGCAAAGGTTCAACCAGATTGAGCCCTAGCTCCTTATATCCCGACCTCGTTGGGGACATGCAAAGAAAAATAGAGAAAAAGCAAACTGCTCTGATAACACTAATCCAGATTTCAATAGGAATGCAACAAATTATAGAGATAAATATAAACACAGAGATGTAGGAGAAATAATACTTCATTTCATTAATGTAAAATACTAAAATATGCTTACAAACAACAATGGCAGTAAACCAGCTAGGGCGATGGTAGCTTATCTCTGAGAAGCGATGTGGCGGCTACATGCCTCTGAACTATGTTACAATGAGGTTCGAAGGCCTATTTATTGTTGAGAAACAATGGAAAACCCTTCATATCCCAAAACCTAACCCTAGAAGATGAAATGCCAAATTGTGGGCCCCGTTTTGGGTAAGTTGGTACATCAACTTCTCGGGGGTCATAACTTTGGCACCCAATCTTTGTTTGACGCGTACAATAGCTCGTTAGAAAGATCTATCTGAGAACTATAACTTTGGGAAGAGCAACAACAATCCATGTACCCATGTTGCTACCAGATTTCCCAAAAAAAGTCATTTATGGCCTCAAAACGATTCTGGAAGTTTAGGACCTGAAAAAATGCTAAAAATAGTAAATTATGCTACAATCACAGAAACTGAAAAACTAAAAGAGACAGTTGTGGGGGTCCAAGTGGGATAAGTGAGTGGCCACCAACCTCCACCTGGATCAGTGATTGGCAGCAAAGCCAGTGATAGTTGAATACAAGTTAATCTCAAGTTTGGGAGCCAAGCCTCCCTAATTTTAAGGAAGTTGTTAGCTTCGGTTTTATAACTAAGAAGGCCTAGGGCCTCGTTAGGATTCAACTTTGTTTTTTTGTAGCCAAGAGAAATTTTCAAGCTAAAACATTGTGACTAATTATTCTTATGTATTTTTGACATTTTGATGAGAATGAGAAGCATTCCCTTGATCCAGCACTGAGTTGAATCAGAGGGTTGAAGCTCTTGGGTTAGGGCCCAACCTTAGCAGCAGAGGTTCCTCTTTTTGCATATGTATTCTTATATCACATTCATAGTTAGTTTCTGAAATGGTTTTTGTTTTGCTTAATCTACAAGTATTTGGATGATTACTTAGTTTTCTTCCATTAGTGAAAAGATATATCAATAGTACAATAGTGAAAGTAAATACTTTAGAAAATCTTGTGGTAGTGGCCTCTGCCTCATCTCTCTTATGGGATCATGGTTTGAGGGTCCCACTCTCATTGTCCAAAAAACAAATTTATTGTTTGATCACTACATAAATTAGGATTTATTGTTGAATAGATCAATGTTTCTCAATTCCTTAGAAGTACATGCAATTATCATTTTGGATTCTTTAGTTTTCTATGGTTTAGAATCACTTCCATTCATAGACTTAGCCATTGGCCATTAATAACTATGTTTTTCCTAAATTCAATTCATATTTTCCATATATAAATGAAGTTATGCATAAATATGAAGAAAAGAATGTATGTTGTTGCAGGAGTTTTGGATTTGTAGGGAGACCTCATCTCACCAGCCTCATCCAAGTATTCTCCACTTACGCTGCTGAAGTCTACTAACCCCTAATTTGAATTTTTGTTTTATTGCAAAGTGGACATATTCCTTGGGAAAATCCAACCATCTTGAAGACTTGGGATAATCCTTGGGTAGTTTGAACCTCCTCTGTACCTTATTCCCCCATCAGACACCTTTCCCACACTTTATTTCACCTTTACTACCTTCCTATAGCTTTGATCCTATTTCTTGTAGTAAAACATGACATCCTGAAGTACTACAAGAAAACCTGTAGCAGCCTGGATTAATCCTGAATTGAGTAGAAATGATCATCTAAGCTTAGGTTAGACCTCCACCTGGCTTCCATACCCTCAACACCATTCTAGACTTGCTTCCCCATACCTGTCTCCCCTGCAAAAGATCAAGTTGGTTCAATTAGCATTTACATTCATAAAATTGAAAATCAAAAAGGCTTTTCTGCAATTTTTAGTTAGTACATGCATACAATAGTCACAATAGTTTTAGGATAATTTCAAAGCTTCTTTAGTCCACATAACTAGATGTTATATGCAAGGTTAACTTAGGTCTCTTTTTTGAAAAATAAGTGTTGATGATTAGCTAGATGATTTCATGTCACTTTATAACACTTTCCAATTCAGCACTTTCATTTCCTAGAGTAGGAAATATTTCCTCTATGCATTAAGAATAGCTTTCCCTTTGATATTTGGTAGTCAGACTCCTTCTAGTCAATAGAAGAATGGTTTGAAACCCTAGTGGTCTATCGCCATAGTTGAAAAGTGACAAGAGTACACCATTACATCTATTGTGTATACAACACTGTCACCTCCAAGTTTGACATGCGAGCTCTGAGTTTATGAAGTAAAGTTGGTAGCCCTAGGATTTATAGCATCCTTGCTTCAATACTAGAGCTCATTACTTTTTGGTGCAGTTTACTAGGAGGTGTCTAAGTAGATGTGATTTTTTCTTTCCTTTCCAGTTAAGATTCAGTAAATGGATGCAATTCCTGCTTTCCTTTTTGTTTTTCATTCAATAGATAGTTTCAATATTTCTCTCTTTCCATTCTATAAGTAGTTCCATTCAACAAATAGTTTCAAATCGTTCTTTCTTTCCATTCTACAATTAGTTCTGAGAAAACCCTGAAAAAAAAAAAAAAAAAAAAAAAAAAAAAAAAAAAAAAAAAAAAAAAAAAAAAAAAAAAAAATTTCCTTTCATGCCTCATAGGAGTAGAGAGAACTTAGGAATTTTTCTTCCAAATACCTCGACCGCATCTAACATCCAACCTTCCCTCTTCTTCAGTGGTTGTGAGCTAGAGGACCCATTTGGTGAACAACTAGATATCTTTGACGAGCCTATTGGGGAAGAAGAAGAAGAAGAAACCATTCCACCAACATACACCATGGTTGAAAATAGAAATGGGATTGAAAACAGAAATGGAGCTGAAAACAGAACTGAGAGTAATTTTCCCATTAGATAAACTAATGGATATGCTAGGATGAAAAATATAAGCCCCTCTTCCCTTCCTCATTTCCATAGCTTAACCTCAAAGGACCCATATACCTTTTTTTTTTAGTTTGATGTCATATGCAGGACTTATGATTATACCTTTGACAACCAGAAGTTGAAATTGTTCCCATCCACCCTCAAAGATGCAACCTTGCATTGGTTCATGGGTTTACCTGGGGACAACATCACTACTTGGGATCAAATGCAACAAGCCTTCAACAATAAGTATGGGGACTATTACATGTCCAAAGATATGAAAGAGAAAATCTTTAGAATGACTTTTGGACATGATTCGTCTTTGGAAGATTATGATGAAAGGTTTCAACTCAGCTACAAAAGGGCCAGATGCACCCTCGATCCTAAATCACTCAAGCTATTCCTTCTTAGATGGATTAAGGAGGATCTCCTAGAAACCTTGAACATGTTGTCAAGAGGGGACATCTTCTGGTTATGCTATGATGATATGAAGACCATTTTTATAAATCATTCTAGGGCAGTCAAAAAGATGGGTAGGGCTAGTCAAGCTTTGGCCAGGTCATCCTCCTCCAACACATCCATCAAAAGTGAAATTGGGAACATTTTGGAAGAATTCAAGAGTGAAATGTTGCATACCCTTTCTCTACAAATGGAAACCATGCAGATCAAGAGGAAGCAGGAGGAAGCAGAAATAGCCTTAGCTGTATTTTTCCCTGGATGCACAGTAAGGCACCCTAGAAATGAATGTTCATTGAATCTTACAGAAATTTGCTCTGTCTGTGAGGAGAACCACTCCATAGACAAGTTCCCTTCTCTGCCTCGATTGAAAGTTTTGTATCAAGGAACTAAAGGTGTGACTAAAGAACTCTATTATATCAACCAAAGAAGGCCTCAAGGACCTCGACCATACCAGCAAGGCATACAAGGTGTGTCCTATTCATATTAAAACCCTAACCAGAGTGAATCCATTCCCCCTTGGTGTCCTCATGCTCATCCTTCGTGGTCTGCACCTTCTCCCTAGTATTTTTCACCTTGATAACATTCCCAACCTACCAATCAATCATTTCAGCCATATTCTCTCCCACAACCTCAGTGGAATACACCAACCCAGGGGTGGATGCCCCCGTAGAACCAATCTCTAGCCTTACTACCTCCACCTCCATCTCAACCAAAAATCCTTCACCCTGCTCCACCTAAGCAACCTCATATGCATGCTCAACCAAATCCAAACCCGAACAAAAAACGGGAAGATCAGGTCTATAGTGGGGAAACATATTACCCTTCCTATACTATGAAAATTCAAGAAATCAACCTCAGGTCTGGAAGAGTCCTTCCAGATAATTAAACTCCATCTCCACCTGAGGAGCTTGAAGAGGAAAAGGAGGAGAGTGTTCCTCAAGCCAATCCCCCTCTTTTTCTTGAGATATTAATCCATCCTATCCAACACACAATAGAAGAGATTGAACTTCTTAGTGAATTTAAAAACTTGTGTGTTAAAATCCTACTTCTCCAAGATATCAATGATATCCTAATCTACAACAAGTTAATCGAGGAGAAATTGTTCAAACATCTAGGGAGGCAAAAGAAAGACACCCCTACCATTAATTTCGATGGACAACTGTCTGACCTAATGTTGGCGCTAGTGATTTTCCTAAAGTATCTATATCCTTGAAGTCCTATGGTAGATGTGCACATCGATGGTATCATTGTCCCCCATACCTTTATCGATATTGGGGCTGAAATCAATGTGATGTCTAAGGAGACTATGCTTAATATGAATCTTTAAGGATCATTAAGGAAGACGACAATAGTCTTGCAGCTTGCAGACAGATCCACAATAACTCTCGAGGGAGTTTTAGAGGATGTGATGGTCTCCATTGATTCCTGGAAATACCTTGTTGACTTCTTAGTTCTCCAACTTAAGACTAAGTTCAATGGTTATCTTCTCATCCTTGGAAGACCATGGTTAGCCACTACTGATTACCGAAGTTGCAGGGTTGGGAATATGACCATTAAAAATGGGCATTTGTCCAAACAATTGGTCTTGTAACCTCCTGCTCAACTATCTCTAGAGCATGACTTACCTTTATGTTTAGAATAGGAGGAGGAAGATGAAGTCTACTCTTCCCCAATCTGTAACCTAGAGGCTACTATAGGAGGGGGGCAACCTGATGAAGGCGACTTGATTGAGAAAATCCTCAAGAATCTGCCCCCCAACGCCATGTCTCTTGAGGAGTTGGTAAAGAAAGTTGAAGATAACCCTTAGACTAATTTGTGCCTAGCTGACTCAAGTCCCACTCATGTCAAGATGATAGAACTTGGTCCAGAAAGAACATTGAAAATCAACCCCTCTCTATGTACATCAGGAAAAGGAGTTCTGTGACATGCTAAGAGAGCATCTTGACACTTTTTCCTGGAGTTATAAGGAAATGAATGGAGTGCATCCTTAGGTGTGTAGTCAACACATTTACATCAAGGAAGGCTACAAGCCAGTGTGCCAACCTCAGAGGAGAATGAAATCAAACCTCAAAGAAATAGTTAAAGAATAACTACAGAAGTTGTTGGATGCAGGGTTCATTTACCCCATCTCAAATAGTGAGTGGGTGTCACCTATGGTTATAGTCCCAAAGAAGAATGGAAGTGGGGGATCTTTATGGACTATAGAGAGCTAAACAGAGCCACAAAAAAAGAGAATTTCCCTCTACCTTCCATTGACCAAGTATTATATGGTCTTACAGGAAAGAAGTTATTCTCTTTCCTGGATGGATTAAGTGGTTACAATCAGATCCGAATCAACCCAGAGGACCAAGATAAAGCCACCTTCACTTGTCCTTGGGGTAACTTTTCTTACAGGGTCCTTCATTTTGGATCATGCAATGCCCTTGCTACTTTTTAGAGGGCGGTCCTGAGTATCTTTGCAGATCCTACCCATGACTATAGAAATTTATATGGATGATTTCACCCCCTATGGGTGTGATTCCCTAGAGGACCTCTCTAACTTGGGGAAAATTTTAAAAAAATGCATTAAAATTGACTTATCCCTTAGTCATGAGAAGTGTGAGTTCTTGATGAATGTAGGGATTGTTCTAGGTAACTCAATATCCTAGGAAGGATTGCAAGTGGACCCAAATAAAATTTCTAGCATAAAGAGGGTCCCTACTCCTCAGTAGTAGAGGGATGTCAGAATTTTCTTAGGCTTAATTGGATACTATAGGATATTCATAAAGGACTTCAACAATTAGCCTCACCTTTGTTTGGACTATTGGCCAAGGACTTTGAATTTTTATGGTTAGTAAGCTACAAGGAGGCCCTAGAAACCCTAAAGGACAAGTTGAATACTGAACCTATACTCCGAGGCCCAAATTGGGCTCTTCCTTTCCACATCCATGCTGATTCCTCTGACAAAGTTATGGAACAACTCTAGGCTAGATCGATGACAAGTTACCTTATGCCATTTACTTCATCAACAAAAATATGTCCAAGGTTGAATTGAATTATACTTTGACTGAAAAAGAACTCCTAGTTGTTTTCCATCCTTGAATAAATTTAGACATGACATCACTATTTACTAGACCTTTGTACATATTGACCATGCTTCTATTAAATATTTGATGAAAAATCCTGACGTAAATGATAGAATTATTAGATGGTTGATTTTTTCACAATAGTTTGATCTAACTATCATTGATAAGCCTAGTACAAAAAATATAGTTGTAGATTTTTTGTCTATACTGTATTTGCTTGTAGGTGAGGAAGGAATGGTTGATGTTTAGCTTCCATATGAGCATTTATTCGCTATTTGAGTTCTCTCTCCATGGGTTTCTAACTTAGCCAACTACTTAGTGGCTACACAGTTCCCCCCAAATTTGTCCTCCAAGGAAAAGTGAAAAATTATAAGAAAAAGAGCACCATTCACTTAGATTGGGGGAAATCTCTTCAAGCTAGGCCCAAATCAAATTCTGAGAATATGTATCAAGGAGGAGGAATTTTTTGACATCCTTTTGGCTTGTCATGATGGACCTTGTGGAGGTCACTTTGCAACTAAGAGGACAACCTTCAAGGTACTACAAGCTGGCTACTATTGGCCCACTTGTTATAGACATTTTTGGGCACTTCAACCCCAATCACAAATGTCCATAAACTGAGGGCTCTTAAGTCCCTAAAAGGGTTGCTTCACTACCTAAAGGAACAAGGTCAAATGATTACATCATCTCCCAGAAGTTCTCCACTGAAAATTGCTCATAAATGGTCAAAATTGGACCATACTAAAAGCTCCATGCAGAGGGTGCGATGCATATCACCTTCCCAATGTACAGGGTGTGATTCATATCACCTTCCCAATGTACAGGGTGCGATGCATACTGTTTTGCTCCTCTGTAGGGTGTGATGGTCAGGAATGGACAAATGGTAGGGACCAAAATGCGAGGTGGAAGATCATGGAATCTTCCAGAAGCTTCCCCTCTGACACTTGCCACTCCATTTTTCGACCAGGGACGAGTAAGAGATCTTCATTCTCCAAGTGGAAGCAGGAACTATCAGAGAGAAGACACTAATCAAGATCCCAAAAGATGACTCACCTCTCTGTAATCATCTATATATGGATCCCTTATCACAGAGATCCAGAGGTTGGAATTTTGTAATCTATAGAGAAGTGCTGTTAGTATTCTTGTGTACATTCACAATGTTGGGTGATTTTTTTGCTTGAGGTGAAAGAAGGGCTTCTTAGCTAGAGGATGATGCTGGGTCAGAGCTGCTCATGGTTGTAATCCTCTTGCTACTTTTATTTGAATAAAGCTATTCTTGTTTCCTTCCATATCCTGGTGTATTTGTTTATATGTACTTGTATATGGTTAATGTACATCTGATCCTACATTATTTGTGAATTTAGATCCTTGTTTCTTGCATAGTAGTATGTTTATGTGATTCTACAGGTCCTTTTTGAAGCTGAGCAGACAAAGAGAAAGCAGCAAAAATCTATCAAGACGGAGAGGGAATCGAGCGCAAGACTCAGGTTGGCCCTCTTGGTTCTCCTCTCATCTATTTTCATAAAAGGAATC
>APFE031515761.1:32853-47964 GCA_000404065.3 Pinus taeda
ATTACAACCAGTGAATGGCATTGTCAAACAGCTGGCCACCAAACTAGGACAATGGCTTTTTATCTTACAAAATAATAAAAAAGAAAAGAAATACAAAATATGAAAGCATATTTTGAATTCATTCTTTTAGTCATACTCTGAGATGGGAGGGATCATGGACAATCAAATGGTTAAAAGGTATCCCTGTCGAAACTATGAACGTTTGCTGGCAACATAGGCTCTGCCTATGACAAAGAAGTCAATCAAAAAGGCTAAGTTGGAAAGGTGTTTTGTTTTATCATTATCAACCAATAGAGGCCAATTTAAAACTTAGAATGTATTTAATTTTAACAAGAGAAGAAATTAGCAAAAATAGCTTTTATTATATTCAGAATGTATATATACTTAGTTATATTAGAATCTTCCTTTTTGATAAGATGTCTATATAAAGAAAGTTCAAATATTTCAATATTTCTCAGAGATAATTGTTTCTCCCAGCGAATCGCCAATTGTTGTGCTATACAACAACCCCCCATTTCATAAAATTTTATTTTCAAAAAACTATAATATTGAAATGGGTCCCTAGATTAAATGGATCAAAACTTTTTCATTCCTAAAAGGCCGGAAGCAAACAAAACATTAAAAAACTTGATGTTAATTATATAATGGTTTATAAAAAAATAAATAAATAAAATAAATATATAATAAATAAATAAAAAATATAATAATAATAAAAATAATAATAAATTAAAAAAATAAAAAATAAAAAAAAAATATTGCGATAAAGTGATCGCAAGATTGCATATCGCAATAACAAAGGATGCATAACAAAGGACCCATTGGTTTTCCCCGATGCAACAAGCGCGAATAACCATCGGCTATCGGGAAAATAAGCAATCATAACAAAAGGCCCCTCTCCTTGCTCCGATGCAATATCGCTATCGGCAATCGGAGAATGCGATGTGTATGCAACGAAAAGTCCTCTCCAAAAAATCTCCCGATGCGAATTAGCAATATCACTATTGGCAATCGGGGATTTCACAATAACATAAATAAAACTACTCAAGCTTTCCTCCGATCTTTGATTGCGATAAAGCCAAGCGCGACTTTCAAAAAGGATTGATATGGCTTCGGTATATTGTATTAATTATTATTAAAAGCCTTTCTCTTCCCGATAGTGATTCACTTGCGCTTAACCGCCAGAAAATCAAATCCACGCTTAAATAGACTATTCGGAAAATAAAGGATATGATGAGCATTTAAATGATTGATAGGCTTAAACAGCCAATTAATGGAGCAGTTATGCCAAAAATCTCTTCAAGAGATTGTATCTGCGGGAGCCTTATGTTAATCCTCCATTATTCATTAATTGGCATAATTCTTCCATACTTGGTTTTCGCCATCTATTCTCCGCATTACGTTCATTCTATCTCTTGTGCAGAGCTTCTCCGCAGTAGCGAATTCATACCAAATGGGGAAGAAATCTAAGAATTTTGGAACAACTTCAGCCTCTGTGGTAACAGGACAACATGTTGTCGATCCGGGACCAAGTAAAAAAGGATTAATCTCAGATACCACATGTCTTGGTCTCGATAATACTACTTCGCAAAGCATCTACAACCCGATCGAAGTCAAAGAACCTCAGCAAACATCGGTACAAGCTACAGCAGGCTCAAGCCGGAAATCCGATGCAACTCTAAAGGATTTGGCTGATTCCTACCTACACAGGATAATGGCTCGAGAGCAAATTCTTCCATATACAGATGTGGTGAGAAGGGTTGTTGAAGAAATTCCAATTACGAACAGAACATTCTGCACTATTGATGGGAGAGTATTTGGTTCATTTCAGCCCAATGATTTGAGACAAATGTACTATTTTCCCGAACCAGAGAAGAAGTATAACAAAGCATTTCTGGAAAAGTTCAGAGATGAAAATGAAATTGAGTCAACGCCTATATGGGAATGGAGACAGAAACTGGCGCAACACAAACATGAGTCTTCGGGTAAGTACTCCGTCGATTCCTTATGTTCTCCTTATTGTTATGTTGGAGCTATGATGTGTCGAATGTGGGGGTTGCATGACTCCTCAAAATTTTCCGTAGAGATGGTACCTTTGATGGAAGCAGCATGTAATAGTGAAATCATGGATTGGGGGAATATATTATCGGATAAGTTAGCAACAGCTATTCTTGACTTCATAAACAAATCTCGTGTTACTGATAGATTCATCCCTCCATTTTACTTTAGTGCTTACATCTTAGACACCCTCTGTTTTAATTCTGAGTTTCCTGTGCTAGGGTGGAGATGGACTCCACAGGACCCCATGCCCATTCATATCTATCACTAGAAGTTGTGGAAAGCCCATTATAAACACCACCTATATCAAGTCTGCAATGGATTCATTCTACCTATTTACTATGCAATTTTTGATAAACCTGCTCCTAAGATTTCCTCTCAAGCAGAGATTGACTTGACAGCCTTAGGAACCTGGTTCGGAGAAGAAAAATTCACTTATGTGAGAGTTTTCGGCAGTCAGGCCAAGCCTCATGTCCTCCCCTTGTATATACCAGACAAACTATTAGCTCGAGAGGTAGCATATCAGCTTACATCCGCATTAGCTACAAAAACTCTAAGGAATTCAAAGAAGCAAGTCTGGCCTCCTTTTCCTCTAAGGTGTGGCCTCTACACTCTGCATGATTACAAGCATGCAGAGAAAGAGGCGGAAAAGATTAATATACTAAATCTCGCCACTCTTCCTAACAGACGCTTTGATCCAAACAAAGTCGCCTATAATGTTCTAGACCAGGCCAAACTCACTAAATTTGAACATAAAGAAGATGAGTTTGATGACCTGTTCTCCTCGGCCGAGTCGCTATTTCAGGTGCAAGTGATAGCTAAAATGAGATACCATGACGTCGGGTTAGTTGAATTTAACAAACTTAGAGAGCAGAGATTGCAGACTTTGCCTCTAGATTTGTTAGCCACTACCCCGATGACACAATCAAGCGAGCCTGAACAACAGCTTACCAAAGAACCTCCTGCTACATTAGAAATTTTTAAGAAGTCCAAAGAAGAGAGCAAGAGGAACTTCGGAGGGAAGAACAGGAAGAAGCACAGAGGAAAGAAAGAGAGGAAGCACAGAGGAAAGACAGAGAGGAAGCACAAAGGAAAGAACAAGAGAGAATACGTGAGGAGGAACAGAGAAGGCAGCAGGAGCAGAGCAGCAAGGATGTGAATGTCGACATTCAGATTGACCCGAGATTGCTCCAGGAATGGCAGCAATTTGATTCAATTATAAGCAATCTTGAGAGCTCAAGGGATGTCGATACATCAAAAGTGGCTGATACACAGGATACAGCATCGAAAGAGGTTCCAAGAGAAGGAACCAGCGGTCTACCCCCTACTACAGAATTAGAAATAATTCCCAAGGATCCTTCGGATCAAATCATTTTGCAGGTGGAGGATATTCCTCCATTGGATGTCTTCTATAGCCCAAAACACAGGGCTGTAATAAAGCGATAGCGGAAAAGGAGAAGGATTGATCAACCTTCCCTGTTCCCTGAACAAACAGTAACAACCAATGTAGTTTGAAAGGAAGAATTCGACCCTTCCGATGACCTGACAAAGTTGTCCCAATATGCTAGAGCCTATTCGGTGGCCACCACGGACAAGGCATCAGAGGTGAGCAATTTGTTAAGAGAAAAGGACCAGATGATTGCTTCATTACAAACACGGCTATCAGAGGCACAACAGAAAGCAGAACAACTACAACAGCAATTGTCCACGCAGCAACAATTAAATAACCAACTGAACAAACAGTTGCAAGAAGATAAACAAAGGGCAAATTCAGGTGCAATTCAGAGACAGAAAGAATTATGAGAGGCATTAGCAAAATTGAAGACAATGAATGAACAGATGGTAAAGACAAAAGATAAGCAAATTGCTCAATTATCAGCTCAAGTAGAGAAGTTCAAGAGTCTTCCCTAGCCTGCCGATTTCAGAGTAGAGGTAATACAGATTAATAAGGCACTGATAACACAAATAAAATTGTTGTGTCATAAAATTGCCCAAGTTGAACCTCTGTGTGACATAACAACATCTATAATAGATAAATCAGTTGATGCCAGACAGGAATTAGAACAAGCCGATGAGAGTTTAACGGATTTTCTTACTTGGCAGGACACTAATGAGGGACAGGCAGTGAACTTGCCTAAAATCTTAGAATCCCATAAAGAAATTCTATTCATGGAGTGGCAGTCCCAATTGATGAAAGCAGAGAGAGCGGTTTCTAGATGCAAATTATCTACGAACAATTTGATTGATTTGATTAACAATACTTTCTATTTATCTAGCATGATCTCTCAATGTACACCAGGTAAATTACTATCGGCCAAAACATTGGAGCAATCATGTTACCAGAGCTAAAAAAATGGAGATTGACACAGGGATTAAAAGTTAACTTGGACACTATTGGTTTCCTAGTAAAACCATACAGCCAGAGAGCCGCCCTCAAGTGCCTAACGGATGCAATCGGGTGTATCATTCCCGATATACACGATGCCACCTATGTTGCTCAAATCAATTCTCGTCTCACCGGACCTCAAGAAGTGGAACCAATGTTGGCGATATGCCAACTCAGGTCAAAAGGCAAACAACCAGAGTGAAGAATCATGCTGCCGACTACCAGATTGTTGTGGGGGAGATATTCAAGATCGAGTTATACCAATTTAGAAGCATTTTAATTTTGTAGTTTGTTAATTTAATTGAGTATTTATAGACCCTTTCATGTATTTAGAAAGGGTCGTAAGTTTTTGTATATGACTTAAGCCTGAAGTTGCACTACTGTACTTCAAGCATATTCTTTTATGAAAACTAGACCAATTATTCCAATTTTGATAACGAAGCTTTTATGTGGATGTGCACTACTGCCTTTATTTAAAAGTATTTCTGAGTCGGAAGAAGGAATTCGAATTGCGATTGACGTTGGGAATGATTTGCAGCTCATATGGTACTATTATCTATGTCTGAATTCATTCTTTTTATGTGAATTGTTATTTGATCATTCGTGCTATTATTGAATATATGCATGTGTTTTAAAAGCAATCTTTATACTTTCCACTACTGGATGTTTACAGTTTACTATTCTTCTAATCATACATGTACAGTAATATAAAAAGAGAAGTGTAACAATGTTTTATCAATTACTTCGTTCAACTATTTGAACGAAGCAATTATTATTTAAATGAATGTCTTTGTTTATTGAATAGTGTCATCTATATGCCTATTGACGAACACAGATCATCAAACATTGCACTTAAGAATAGAAGCTTCCCGGGATAAAATAGTCATTTGTGTTTTCACTTATAGATTAAGTCCTCCATTCATTATCACTTATTAGAAAACCAATCACTCATCCACCCCTTTTATTCATTACTGGGAAACTGGTCCCATTATATCTAGTCGGAGCCACCATCTCAAACGGAAAAGGAGTTGTATTAAGGTCCGGACCGGGTGGTTATCCCCCGATGTTGATGCAATGATTTTCGGGGCCTCAACATGCGTTAATGCCAATATTGCCTTCATTCGGTGTTAGTGCCAATACTGCCTTCATTATGTTTCATGAATTTGATATTGCCTTAAAACACTTAATGTGTTAATGATGTTAGCGCCATATGCCAATGCCAACGTCGTCTATCAATGTTGCCTTCATTCAACATTAAAATTTGTGCAAGCCATAAATTATTATGGACCTCAAATCACCACCTGCTATACCCTCTGATCCATGTGCTTTCGAATCATCATCATTATGGCCAATATCATTGTGACTAAACTACAATTTTCTATTGGCCCTTTGTATAATCACCTACTCAACTGTGTTTTCTGTTACAATGCTTATTACCAAGACATGATGCAGCTGACCAATGCGATGAGCACGTTGTAATGCTTGCTTGTTAACTTGTGGATTTCAGTTATGCTCATAGAAAATGACAGTATCAACTCCTACAAGTTTCAAACCAACACCACCAACTTGAGTAGATATTAAAAATACAAATGCTTTAGAATATTTAACGTTTAAAAAAAAGATTCCTCCTGTGGTTCACTTTAGTTGTGCCAATGCATGCTCCATGTCATTCCTGCACCTGCCACTGCTGCTTCAATAACGTTGTAGAAGACAATAACGCACCATAATATTCGTTGTAGTATACCAAGTTAAAACAAAAAAATATAACTGATATATTATGAACGCATGTAGTAATTATTCCTCTACATGTATTATGAACACTTGCAATAATTATTCCTCTGCACATATTATGAACGCTTGCAATAATTATTCCTATGCACACAATTATTCCACTGTTGCATGCATTATTTAATGTTGGTCCAATCCACTCGATGTCAATACTATGTATGGTGTTGTATTTTTGTCCTTGAGACCTCTACTCCTGTCAAAACCTTGACCTTCATAATTGCAATTAAACAGACGTTACTTTTCTTCTCACTTTTTGTACCTCATCATGATATATAGAAATCATTCTAAGCGCTTGGTTTTCTTTGATGGATATCAATTTTCCTCTTTATGCTTACTTTCTCTTAAAAAAAAATTTGGAGCTTTTATATATCTCTCCCCCTTTTTTTCTTCTGTGCGGGAAAATGATCAATGCTTAGTGATGCCCTTTTCAATGGCATATACTAGCAACCTCCTATTCAACATTTTATTGTTCTCTGGATTCTCCTGGAGTTCAATGCCCAAAAATTGCATCTCAATGCTTGTAGATAATAGATTTGACAGAACAATGTATTTAAATGTCTCTTAATATGTTTGCTAAGAGATGTATGAGATTTGATTTTTGAATATTCTATGAACATGGAGAATGCTTTCTTTATACAATTTCATTTCTTCTTTTGTAGGATTACTGGCTCTTCATTTACTCTTTTAGGTGAAGGAATTTGATCTTCCTCCACTCACATGGATATGATTTGCACAAATTTATTCATAAAATCACTTTGATAATGTAGCATAAATATTAATTAAATTCTTATGACAATAGTAATGAAGTTGAAGTGCTGCAATTGAGTGAGGCATGGTGTTTCAATTACCCATGGCCTTCAAATTGTAGAGACATTTTTATAAATTTTCCTTTTATTCTGTAATAAATATTTGAATACTGATTTTTGCATTGAGTTCTTCAATATGTTTATTTGAAAGAGTTTTCTCCTAGGGTATTTGATATTGCAGAGTCCTATTTTTCTTCAAAAATTTGTCGCTTCTTTGAAATGAGATTGATGAGCAAGGATAATTTCCATTTTTTTTTTTTGAAATCAAGAATGATCTCACTAAAATTTATCTAAACTTTCATCTTTTGTTGATAAATTAATTTTTCTCCTTCAAGAATTCACAACAATGATCAAAATAACAGTCCTAAAGGATTTAAAGAAATCCTAGTGATGCAGTGAAACTAGTACATTAGTTGATTACTTGCTGAGATAGAAGTCTTCACATGGAGATTGCCAATAATAAGGTTTTGATGTAGGACTCATGATGCTTCATGATAAATGCATCCATAAACCAAACATAAACATATATAGAGTCTGCCCATTCGCTTTGATGTCAATGTTTTTGCTTTTGCTTCCATGTTTACATTAGATGTTTAACGAGGCTTATCATAATGTACATTGATACATTCAGAAAATGAATACTTTTGAGAAAAAATGATGATGAAATTATACAATAAGTTATGCTTGACTTTCAACATGATTTGAATAGATATGCAATTGTCCTAGTAGTCCTAGTACTAAGTCTACTTGCATAAATTTATTTACATGTTTATGCATCAGATATATACATGGCAAATTTTATTTTATTTATTGAAGAATGGCCTTTTGAATGGTGAACTTAATTAATGTTGTTAGCTCCTAGAGAACGTAACTTGATTTCCCATTTTGATGATGTTTTTGTTCTTGCTACTTCTTTAACTACTTCACATTCTTGACATGATCATAAGCTTTGTGTTTTTCTTCATTACTCCTTCTAGCTCCTATAATCTCCTCCTTAGGTCGTGCTCAATTTCATATACTCTGCAGGCTTTTAGGCTCTCCTTTTGAAATCACATTAGTGAGGAGAGTCTGTAGGTATTATCCCTAGCTTGTTTCTCAGATATTCAAATGGTTCTTTAGCAAGGGGTTTTGTAAATATGTCTGCTATTTGTTCCCTTGTGGGTATGTACTCCATCTTCATTATTTTCTCAACCACTTGTTCTCTTAGAAAATGGTACTTTATAGGGATATGTTTAGTCTTTGAATGGAGCACAATATTTTTTTAAATGCTTATTGCACTTGTATTGTCACACTTGATAGATATAGGTTCATTAAAATTTACCTTCATGTCCTATAGTGTTTGTGTTAGGTCCCTGTAATACTAGTGATTACCCCATTACTATTGTAGTTGTATCCCTTATTAATATTGTTGTGCCCCATAAAATCCCTCTATTGTTATTTTTGTGCCTTAATATTATTATTTTTAGGTTGGTTGGGTTATATTGTGACTTCTTAGACTCCTATATATAGAAAGGAGGTTTTGTCATTTGAATAATCAAAAAATCATTCATTTGTGTAATGTAAAGGAGGTTGCCCCCTCGAAGAGGCTGAATCTAAGGCATTGATCTCTCTTTTCTATGTTTTTGTGAGCTAGTTTCATAACATTTGGGATTAGAGCTTTGGATTCTAGGGTTTCACTGCTCCAAATAGGTCATCGTGACATTTTATTTTATTTATTTATTTATTTTATTTATTTATTTATTTTATATAATATATAATATATATATTACACGTTTCAGAAGCAAAAAAAAAAACAAAAAAACAAACAAACAAACAAACAAACAAACAAACTGACAAACTGTTTGAGATGAAATCGTACTGAACCTCGGATCTGAATTTCAGAGCTTTTCGCGCAATATTTGCGGAGATGTGATCTGAGGAAGTTGGTCTTTTTCAGACTCCTGAATTACATTCCAAATAGGTGACCTGGCGAAAATTGTCATAACTTTTTCTTTGAGCATCGGATTCAAATTTCGTAAGAAGGTACAGAAAGAGGACGGACTATAGTTTCTTGTATATATTTTTTAAAGCTGAAGGTCAAAACAAGGATGCGTGGCATGTCGTACAAGTTCGCTCTACTAAACTAGTCTATAATCAGGTCGTTGTAGGAGATTTTGCATAACTCTTCCTTGGAGAATCCAATTGGGATCAGACTGGTGGCATTAGAAAGAGGACACAGAGGGCTACTACAGGTCGTAATTTCAGAACTGGATGATCCAAAATTACAAAGATACATCAGAAGCAATATCGATCTCCTACAAAGTGAAAAAAGGTGTGTAGATTTTTTTTAAATTTTTGCTTAAGCTTGGTTTGAAAAATTATTTTGAAGGAATTCAAAGGGCATAGTAGAGAATTATTATCTGTAACTGATGCCCCGACGAAAGAAAATGCAAACACCTAGTAAGCAACTTGAAAGCTCTAGCATGGCTCATGAAGAAGAGGAAGAAATGCTACATGATATATCAAAATTACAAGACCAAGTGCAACAAATGTCACTATCACAAAAGCTAACAGAAGCTAAGATAAATGGTGTGGAATCTAAGATAAAGGGCGTGGAAGCTAAGATGAATGGTGTGGAATCTAAGATGGACAATTTGAAGATAGATTTGAAGACATACATGACAGATTTGAAGACAGACATGGCAGATTTGAAGACAGATTTGACAAATTTTCTACAAGAAATACTTACTAATGGTGAAAGGGTAGTAAAGGAAACTCATGATGCGAACAAAATAAATGTTAATCATGATTTCATAGACTCTAATGCTGGATCGAAGACCCAATATATTCCAAAAATCGATATGAGGAAGTTTGATGGCAAGGATCCCGCAACATAGATATTATAGATGGAGCAATTTTTCGACCTTAATAATGTGCAAAACACACAAAAGGTACGTATTGCAACTTTATATTTGGAATCAAATCAGTTTGTATGGTATCAATGGCTTTGCTCTCGTAAACAAATTATCACTTGGGAAATTTTTCCGGAAGAATTAACAGCACATTATGAGGATACAAAAAGCAACACTTTTTTTAGCCAATTGATAAGTCTCAAACAAAAGGTTCAATAATGGAGCACATTAGGATTCCAAAAACTGAAATAAGGAAAAATATTGTAAAGGCATAGGATTGATGTATCATAGGGACTTTAAAGGATAATATCCAACATGATGTTCGCCTTGGAACCTGATTCATTAGAGAAGGCATTCAGGTTAGCAAGAAAAATGGAAAGCAAAATTATGGCAACTAGGAAGCATACCACTCACAACTATAAAGATGGAAGTGTTGTTGCCCCTAGTCTTCCACAGCCTATAAGGTTGACACCACAACGATTGGAAGAAAAAAGAGAAAAAGGGCTTTGTTACAATTGTGATAGCAAATACACTAAAGGTCATAATTGTGCTGAGAAGAAATTATTCTACATAGATTGTGAAGAGGAAGAAGAAAATGAGCAAGAAAGGCCAAAAGAAGAGGATATACTCCAGGAACAAAGCCTAGATAAAGAAGAAATGAATCCGACCATATCTTGTAATGCATTGGCGGGAATTACCACTCCTCAAACCATCAAGATAGAAGGACAAATCAAGAAGAAAAAGGTGATAGTGTTGATTGATCAGAATACCCACAATTTTATTCATTGTAAGTACAAAAAGAATTGAATTGCTCCTATATCCAGCACCAGAATGTCAATGTGGTGCCAAATGGAGGAACAATAAACTCTAGAAAGTGCATAATATCAAAGCTATCAATGGGAGAAGATATTGACTAGCCCAATGCTTTCCATTCCAATGGGAGGTGCTGATGTTGTACTAGGAGTCTAATGGCTACAATCCTTGGGTACAATAGCTTTTAATTTTCAAGAACTTTTCATGAAATTTTTAGCGGAAGGAAAGGAAGTTGAATTAAGGGGTATTACAGGGAAACTGGGAAACAGAGTATCTTTGCTTTTATTGTATAAATTTATGTAATTTGATTTCCCCCATATGTAAATTACTTCCCCTACAACCCTGGTCACTTTCCCTTGCCCCAGCAGCTTCAACCACCTACAAAACAAACAAAGCACAGGTCATTTAGTTCATCATAAAGCTAAAAAGAAATGAAAAAGTCCAAAAATAGAGTTCAGAAATAAAGTCAAATTCAAAACATTATGAAAGTGGATTTCATGAGCCAAAAATTAAAAGCTCCTTGTTTATAAGTCATTTCTTCAAATTTCCAAGTTCATTTGCACTCTTGGAAGCAAAGCAAAGTTGTGTTTGGAGGTAAGCAAGAGAAAATGGGAGAAATCGGTCAAATGATAGGTGCGCTGCACATTGGGTGACTGGCACGGCGCACTGGGCCTCAAACTTTAGTTAAAATTTGCACAGGCGCAGCGCATATACTGGGCATGGCGCATTGGGTTTGTTGCGCGGTGCACATAGCCAGGAAGCCCAAAAACTGCTAAACTTGCTCCAAAATCACCCAAAACGCATGGATTGCCATTGATACAAGTAGGTTAAGCTTCTCTCATAATTTTTTTATCCAAGATTGCTAGTTGTTTCATGGTGGTTGATGTATGGAAAAGTGTTTAAAGGAAAACAAACCCTATCTCTTCAAAGTTTCAAAGGAGATTGCTGCTAGGGTTTTGTATTGACTATTTTGCTACCAAGTATCCCCTCACCTCATCACTCCTTTATTCCCCAAGTTCACATACCCCTTAATTCACTAATCCTATACCCCTACTCCCATTTCATAAAACCCAAATACAAATTCCCCAACCCTAACCCCATACAAAAAATTCCTAAATCATTCCCTAATTCCCCATTTCTCTTAACTAAACTCTATCTCAAACAGTCCCTAAAATCCCTCATTTTTCCCTCCCACTACAGTGCCTTCTATCATTGTTTTCCCTTGGTGGCAAAAGTCAAAAACATCACAATCACATATTTTTATCAAGGCAACTTTAAGACAATTTATCCACTAGCAAAGATGGCATCTGATCCCTCTTATGATTATGAAGAGGAGACACACAGTGACTCACCAACAAAGGTACATGCACCCAGGAGGCCTCATAGAGGTGGCAAACATATTCGAGAGGAACCAACCTCCCTTGCTGAGTTACAGGCCTACCCACTTGCCATATCTTGTTTCCAACACCAGTCCTGCTATGAGTTTTGTGAGAAGGTTGCTAGCATTCAGTTTCACCATGAGTTGGGCCGCTTATTTGTGTTGCATTTACATGATGGTCAGGCCACACTAGCTGGTGTCACTTTCACATTAACACTAGAATCCATTTCACTAGCAACCGGTATTCCCAACATTGGAGAGCCATGGAACAAGAGGCAGCAAATTGACCGACAGCATTATGAACCGTACATCAAGCCCACCTTCTTGATACAGCTCAAGAGAGTGTTTCCTTTTCAGTACCTCAAAGATGAATATTCTCCTTTAATGAAATTGATCATGAATTTCTTCAGTTGTGAGGGCCGCTTCTCTCGTTTGTATGCTTATCATATTAGGTTGTTGATGCACTTTACTCGGGTGTGGATGATGAGCATCCCTTGTTTCATGTGCCAAAATATCGAGAAAATGACCACTCTAGTGCAACAGAAGACCCCTCAGCAGCAGTTTAACAGTATTTATCATTTTGCTCTTATTAAAATTGTGGTTATTCATCAGCTTGGCTTGCAGGGCATCACTTGGTATCATTTCATCTCTCGTGAGTTTTTCAGAGCTGCTCAGGGACCTACCAAGGTTTTGCATGAGACAGGTGGACCTTCTTATTAGCATGAGGGACATGAGACACAGGTTGTTAGTATGCCTGCTTTTATTACTTATCAGAAGGGCACTAGGTAGTTGTTCGCAGCAGCAAAGCGAATATTATCTCCACCTGGGGTGGAAGGGGTCTCGCTTCTGTCATCAACACCACAGGTTCAGGACAAAGGCAAGAGGCCAATGTAGGATGAGGGGCCTTCAGGTGAGCAGGACTTTATTCTTATTAAGGATGATGATATAGACATGGGCCCACAAAGCACAAATCTCAAAGAGATCATCCAAGAGCAACAGACAGACATCAAAGCCTTATCCCTCAACTTGGAGAGGGCTAAGTGGATTATAAAATACTTGGATCAAAGGAATAAGCAGCTTGAAGATCAGCAAGTGATAATGGAGTTACAAAACATTCGAGAGAACCGCCAAGCTGCCCAAAGAAGGAGGGTGGAGTTTACTTCATTAGAGCAGGAGATCAATGTCGATCGGGAGTCTTGGCTCGAGAGAGTCAACATCCACTTAGAGAGATTGTTGGAGAAGGTCAGCAAGGAGAAAAACTTGCTGAGACACATGGCTTTTCATTATATGGCGAGGAACAAGGTTTGCAATGTGCGAATAAGGAGTTTAAAGGCAAAATTGAAGAAGGCTTCAAAGAGGCGAAAGGAGAATGATCGAATTCGGATATTGGCTGAGGCTTCCTTGGCCCAACATAACTCTTGATAGAGAAGACTCAGCCCAAATTTCAAAAAATTTGGAGCACTTTTTGCATTTTTGAAAAATTTTGGCACAAAAACAGGAAATTCTGGCCTATGCGCCGTGCCACGTGGTGCTCGCTTTTGCTAGGGGGCTCTAAATCCCAAAAACTCAGCATTTTTGGATTTGGCATGAATTGCCTACCTATGGCCAAAAAATTTGGGCAGGTTTTGAGCCCTCAAAAGTCAAAAACACTCAAAAAATGACCTCACTGCCCCTATTTTGACACACAGGAAGTAGTCTTGGGAGATTTGATTTTTGACAGGGCAAATGAAGGCAAAATTGAAAAATTCCACTTGGGTTGGAAATTAGACAGGCAGGCCTTTCCAACAAGAATACTTGGAGCTAAATTGGACACCGAGAAGGCCTCTAAAAGTGGGTCCAAACAGGCACGGTGCATAGAGGAAAAATTGCCTGTTTGACCAAGTATTGCTCTGTTTTTCGCCCAGTTTTGGCCAGTTTGACTTTTTCACTTTATTAATGTCAAATTGTGATGTAATTTGTTGTACATTTGTGGATCATGATGTAAATATGTCAAATTTTCACTTGGTTAGGTAGATTCATCAGTTAAAAAGTTGTTTGAAACTGAATGAATCAATTCCCTTGTTTCTAGAGGCATGCTGTTCCACTGCCTGATTTCTAGTTCCTAGTTTAGAATCAGTTGGATTAGCTCCTAAACATGTGAGCTCGACCCTTAGAGGCTAGGATGAGCTATGATTTGTCTATATTATGTGTTTCTTCAATCATTGGCATGGTTGGACTCTTGAGAAAGTAAGGAGCTTCATTGTACATTCATCTCAGTATTTTGGCTAAGGAATTGAGACCAGGATTTGCAGTGCTCTTTGGGATCCCTATGGCTTTTGTTTTGGTACAGTGATTTCTTATGTATTTGTGAATTTATTCATGTGTTATGTATATCATTTTCTCTCTTATTTCTTCTCAACTAAATCAAACAAGAGTGTAAGTAGAATACATTGAAATTACGGTGCTCTACTTGAAGTTTGCTTTAGTTTCTTGATGTTTTCCACTGTTTGGAGAGGATTCATGGTTTCTCTTGCCCTCTTCAACTCCTCTTCTGTCTAAATCCATCCATCTCACTTGATTTAGAGTGCCAAATTCAGTTGCCTACCTTGCCCCATCGAGATCCCAACAGGACTGTGCCTCATTTCCCGCACCCAAAATCTGCCTTCTCATATGAAACAACAACTCATCAATTCATTCAAACAAACTCTTGTACACGTATACCTAGCCTAAGATCAATAGTTAAATCAGTCATCTCAAGCCTTTAGTGAATATAATTTGCTGAGATAGACCCGAAGAGAGCCCTCTCCTAACTTGGTAAGGCTAGCTACCAGGCTGAGCGTGGTTTGATGTTGGCCTTGGATCCTACCTTTTCAGCCTGAAGTAAATCTAGGCTCTAATAGAGGGCACTCAGGATTTTTAAAAACTTACCACAGGGTTAAGAAGGATTTTTTTTGGGATGGCCTTAAATCGGATATTCAAAAGTTTGTGGCAGAATGTTTGGTTTGCCAACAAAAT
>APFE031515761.1:59570-71065 GCA_000404065.3 Pinus taeda
GTTATGAGCTTGATTCTTAAATGATCTGGGTTTACCCGTTTCTTTCACATATGAGTGCATGTCTTTGGAATTATTAACTGCTCCGGGATCCCACTCATCCACTTCTCCTCTTTGTCAGCATGATGAAATGATTCTCTTTTGCCTTTCATCCCTGATGTTCATTCCGTACTTTCAGTAGGCTAAATATTTGTATCCTGTGTGGCTATCCTGCTCCGTATCCCCTTGTGACCAAGAAAACGCTCGCATGCCTCAATCTGTGACTCCATGCCCAATGGTTCAAAACTTATAACACCTTGCTGTGCCTCTTTATTCAAGAATCCTACCTTCCTTCCAATCACAGTCAACATTCCCTTGAAGTCAGAAAGCTAGCCTAAAATCATCAACTAAGGTTGAATCTAAAGGAGAGAGCCCTCTCTAATTGCAGGTGGGCTAGAACCTGCAATCAGAAGATTGGTTTGTGGTTACTTCGGCCGTATCCCTATTAGGAGCCTAGGGACAACCTGAGTGATAACACATACCACCTCTTCATCCAGTGTTTCACATTCCTGGTTTTTCTCTTTTATCTACCACAATAAAATGTCTTCCACCTTCTTTGCTTCTTCAAGTTCAACTTTCAACTTGATAATGTCTTCTGGCTTTGGTTCTTCCTTTACATATTTTAATAGGATCTCTTTCTGCTTTCTATTCTTTAGTTTAAGCCTTTCTATTTCATTTAGGGCATTGATTAACTCCCCTCAAGTTCTACCTCACCTTCCTCTTCTTCTTTATATTCCTAGCAATCCTTTTCAAGTTCTTCCAAGGCCATTAGTATAAATTAACTTGTTCCATCTTCACTAAAGGATTCATTAGAACTTTCAAATCCACTGTTATCTTCTTGAGCATAGAAATTTTTCTTTTTTAATTGCCTCTCTTTCTGGATTTTGTTAGGTTTGTTCTTCTCTTTCCCTTTAAACTAATTTTTTTCTTTCTTAAAATGGCATTTTGATGCATAATGTCCCACTCTTCCACAATTAAAACACTTAAATGGAAATTTTCCTTTATACTTACCTGTATCTTTCTTCAATCTTCTCACAATTTTTTCTTATTCTTCACCAGAACCTGAGCATGCCACCCTTTTCTTCTATGGCCTTGTCCGCCTTGAAAGTTGCCTCTCTACTGGTTGCCTCCCCTTTTGGAATTCTCATCTCATATGCTGTCAAAGAGCCATGTAGTTGATCTCTGTTCAAGGTATCAAAGTTTGTTGTTTCTTCTATAACTGAAACCTTAGGATTGAATTTAGAAGGTAACGACCTCAAACTTTTTCTGAAAAATTACACTTTCATTGATTGTTTCACCTAGAACCAACATGATATTTACAAATTCATAAATTCTTAAAAATAATTTAGCTATATCTTCATCTTCATTCATTTTTAACGTCTCAAACAGAGTTCTATACACTTGTAGTTTGGTCATCTTCACATTTTTATCTCCTTCATGAATATTTTTTAATTTATCCCAAACATCTTGAGCTGTCTCACAATGCATTACTTTGATAAACTAAGACTCACATAGACCACTCAAAAGTGCATTCATAGCTTTAGCATTAGCTATAAAGTTCATTTTGACATCTTTGTCACTAGTTGTTTCCTTTGGCTCTTCACACCCCATCAACACAATAGACCAGACTTCTATTCTTAGAGATATTAAATATGTCTTCATTCTTACTTTCTAGAAGGCATAGTTTGTACCAGTAAATAGAGGGGCTTTTTTTGTTCAGCATCCTTCTTGACTAGCCATTTTACTTACTTAGGAACTCCTTCCAGTTGTTAGACTGCTATTAAAGGATTTGGTTCTGATACCAATTGATATTTAATATGGGAAATTACCGAGGGGGGGGGGTGAATCAATAATTTAATTCTTTATTTTTTCTCAACTTAATCTTCTCCTTATGCAGTTAATGATTTATTTTTTTGCTCAATAGTTATTGAATTCCTTTTGCAGATTTGAAGGAGAGTGGTTTGCAGATTTGTTTACCAAGAATTCAAAGCATTCACTCAACATGCAAGGATTAAACACATGAAGACACCAACTATAAGTGGAAACCCCGAAGGGAGAAAACCACGAACTCTAGGTTAAAAGTGATGTGAAGGCAAGCTACCACTCCTTTTTACATCATAATTTTATGTAGGCTCCAACCTCAAAGGAAGCTCCAATCTCCACAAATTTTATGTAGGCTACAACCCACGGGAGGCTCCTACCTCAGCATGCTACAACATGTTCTTTTTCAAGCTGAAACATAGAAAAGAATAGAAATTCCTCAAGCCACAAATGCTGGTTACCTCGTATCCAATTCTGCTGTCAAGCTTTTTGCTGAACTGCTTCTTCTTTTCACTCTTCTTCTCTTCTACTACTGCTCATTCTTTCTTTGATGCAGACCACTTCCATTCAAAAAGAAGATCATCAATTTCATTCCACATTGTATGTTTTATAAGCAAGCCCTCTTGGCTGTTTGTATTCTTTGGAGGAATATGAAATGAAGCATAGTCTCTTAGACTTCCAAAACTGCTCACAAGCTTGTCTTTTCATTTTTAGTTCATAAAATTATTTGTAATAAAAAATAGAGCTGAATTAACAACTCATTCAGTAATAATTACAAGAGACAAATAAGATTTGGGTTATCTACATTTTCTATTCAAACAAATATATGTATTTCAACTTTTGTCTCAATGTTTAGCCTTCACATTGATTAGCATAGCCTTTGCACTTCACATCGCTTTCAACGTTTTATATTCATCATTCAACATTTATGTACACTTTCCATTCAACATAAATTATCACTAATGTGTTTAGTGACATAAATAACATTTATCAATCAACTTAACTTGAAATCAATGCCAATATTACCAACATAGGTTTCCCACCAGTCCTTGATGTGGGGGGCGACTTTGAGGAGTGCAAAAGTAATCTTTTCCCTATTGGAAAAAATCATCAACCGAAAAATATCCTTTCAACAGATTTAACCATTATCTACGACATCTGCATCTATATAGACTTCATATACAAGAATGTCAAAGATGACTTATATCTTGAAGGGAGTGGCGTCTCTAGGGCGGCTGCTGGATGAAGATGTGTCGCCCGTGGGCATTTGTCGAAGGATCTGGTCAAAGTTGTCCATCATCACATTCCTTTGTCCCTCAAGGGCTTCTTTGAGCAATATTTTGAAAGAATCTCATGCTCCCTCATATTTCTTTTCTTTAACCATGGGAGGTTTCCAGGGTTGGTGAGTCTGGTCTTGCAAATGTTCAACCAGTTCGAGCCCTAACTCCTTCTACGTCAACTTCGTGGGGGACATGCATAGAAACACAAAGAAAGAGTAGATCACTCTAATACCACTGATCCAGATTTAAAAAAAATGAAATGAAACACAAATATGAACAAAAACATTGAGATACAATGAAAACAAAACTTAAATTCATTAATAACAAAGTATTGCAACACTGTTACATGCATAATGGAAATAGACTAGCTCAGGTGTTGGTAGCTTATCTCTGAGAAGAGATGTGGCAGCTACATGCCTCTGAACTGTGTTACAATGAGGTTCCAAGGCCGATTTATTATTGAGAAACAATGGACAACCCTAAACATCCAAAAACCTAACCCTAGGAGATGAAACACCAAAAGTGTGTGGGCCCCGTTGGGGTAAATCGGTACATCAACTTCTAGGGGTCGTAACTTTGGCATATGATCTCCGTTTGATGCGTATGATACCTCACTAGAAAGATCTATTTGAGGACTACAAATTTTGACTGTAAATGCGAGGTAAATACTCATGTTTGCCTGTTTTCCAAAAAAAAAAACATCATTTAGGCCCTCAAAAAAACTCTGAAAGTTTAAGACCCAAAAAATTGCCAAAAATAGTAAACTATGCTACAATTAAGGAAATTGAAAGAAATAATGGTGGGGGTCCAAGTGGAATAGGCGGGTGGCCACTAATATCCACATGGACCATAAAGAAATAGAGAACTCTTATCTTTAAGAAATATTCTCACTAACTCGCTGTAGATGTCAAATGTTCCACCTAACCTTAGGCTTTGTTACACATAAACTCTGTACAATAGGCCATCCGCGAGCTAAGGCTATAAATTCACAAGGATGGTTGCCTACACTGACTCTAAATCCCAAACTAGTCCAACTATTAAGTTATTATAATTGTTCCCTCTTTCTTACACTCATAACAATCCAAGTTTACCAACTCTATTCCCCCCTCACCTACACAACCTACAGAAAATAATCCCCTTCTTTGCAATGCAGTCCCTCATGATGATTTCTTTTTTTACAAGGCTCTAGTGCTACTGTTTAGGAAATATCAATGTTGGAAATTCTAGGGAATCTCAACTGTGGGTAGTTTTACTCAACTGCCATCACTACCATGCACATGGCAGAGTTTTGCCACTACTAGTATAACCAACAATATAATACAATCAATAAGCTTTGGCTCTTTCTTAACGAACTTTTCTTTCCATCCATAAATAAGGACAAAAATGAACGACATTGAATGAGGAATCTCTTGGCAACCAAAAAGAATGGCTACCAATACAGATGCCTATAAAGCACCATGTGATGTTTCCTAGAAGCTCATGTAGCTATATTTTCTTACTAATTCGAATAAAAAAATATAGTAATTTGGTCTAGGCCCCTAAGCCCCCTCTCTTGTGGAATCACATCCTCCATTAACTTTGTCCTTGTTTGATTATAATTAGAGATGAATCTTTATTATTAATATTCAAAGTTGTTACAATGCTAGGCTGTTCTTGTCTTTCATCATATGCAAAAATATTTAATTAATATAGGGACCACAATTAGGGCATTACATCATTCTAAATACCCTACTACATTTACTTATTATTTCATATATTTCCATTTCTTTAAAATTTAAAATATAAATATAATCAAGCATCCACAATAAATAATAATAACAAAACTTCTTGAGATTTATAACTCACAATGTTGAGATGGTTGGAAAATTCCTTTGAATTTATATTTCAACATGTCCATAAAAATCACTTTTGGTGTGTAAATTGTTATTAGTGCACTATGAACAACAATAATAATCATGAACTCTTAAACTAACACAACCATATAAAATAAATAGCTAATAAATTTAAATAACCATCAAAATACTTATACCATTTGTAACACCAACACAAAATTAGAAATCAAAAATAAAAAAATAATTTAAAAACCCTTAATTTTATTCCAATTTTAAACCAACCTACGGGCGATTTCGGTCCTAAGACGACAATTCGGAAAGATTAATTATAAATGATATAATTGCACGATTTATAATTTTTTTATATTTAAATTTTTATAGAAACCGTATTCCAAAATAAACCAACTACTGGCGATTTTGGTCCTAAGTGGACAATTCGGAAAGATTAATTATAAATGATATAATTTCACCTATGGTAGCGTCTAGGCAAGATAGCTTTAGCTTATAGTAAAATTGTCAATACAGAAAATTACTGATACAATTGCTTCGATGGTAGCAGTCAGGCAAGATGGGTTTGTTATATATGAAAATTGTTAATAAAGTTGGTTGTGATTTGGCGGTTGCGCGTATCCCTCAGTTGCCCAAAACGTATGTCCTCGAGTGCCGGGCCATGAAAGGATGAAAGACTTGGTGCATTTTAGAAGGTGGGCGTGGGGCAGCAACCTTAACCTGCTTCCGCTAGCACAAGGTTGAAATAGAATTATACAGAATGCAGGAGAGGGAGTTTGTGTTGTGTGAGATTTGCAGGATAAACCATGATCGAGGGAAGGGTCATAAGTATTCTGTCAAACACAAGAAAGCCTTGGCTCAACTACTGGGAAAATTCCAGAAGAAAGTCCAGGATGTTCTCTTCTTCGCTAAAAACCCCATGTTTCTGCGACCTGAGCACAAGGAGCGTAATAGGTTCTGGTGTATAGTTTGCCACCAAGATATTGATGAGCTGGAGAGCTTATTTGCCTGGTATTTACTCCCTTGGTTATTGTGTATTCATATGTCAAAAAAATGCTTAGAATTTTCAGGTTTTTCATATGCTTTTCGTTGTCTTTTTGGAGCATTTAATCCGATCATTTTCCATCCGGGTTTTGAAATGGGAAAACCTTCAGTGGTTTAGCGTTTTCAGGATTTCAATTTGCTGGCGCTGCTTGCATTTGTATTCGTGCATTCTTTAACATAGTTTTGTATATTTATTCAAATGCTTGCTTATGTGATGCAGCGGCAATGCGATTAAACATTTGGCCAGTTCAGAGCACATGGCGTGTCTCAAGTCTTTCTGGTCAGAAAATGGCGCAGATGTTAACAAAAGAGATATGTACTGCATTTCGCAGCAAGACTTTTCTAAAGTAAGTTCCGCGTGCCTTTGGTTTTTAATATTTATTTTTTAAATTTTATTTATTTAAGATGCCTTAGCTGAGGAGCGAGCCCGTGTTTGTTTGGTCTAGGAAGACTCTATAGGAAGGAGTGTATTTATGTGAACTAAATACTAACATATGGATATGCCACTGTAGGAGTAAGAATTGTAGTTTTTTAATGGAAGATCTTGTTAATTATGACGATAGTAGGCAAATTCATAGCCCAACTGTTTTGGATGGTAATTAATCTCAGGGTATATCCATTCCTCGTTCGAAAATTAAAGAAAAAGGAAAATATGGCAAGTAACCAGGAAAGGCATCTTTTGAAGGATATCAAGGTTATAAGTTTTCTGTTTCTTTGAGTCTATTGTCAGAGAAGAACTGCTCGGTATCAACTTCAATGATATTACAGAAAAATGACGAAAAATACAAGAAATTAGAAATGATAAGTGACTAAAAAATGATAAAGACTGCTTTATTGTGTTTGCTACCGCAATGAATAGTTAGAGGCTGCTGAATCCATAGATGCAAATTGGAAGTGGTGGTAATATTCTGTTAATCTTAGCAAATGATAGTGCTCTGTAAGGGACCATAAAAATTCACAGAAAAGAAACAATGCCAGTCACCAGTGACAGTAAATTTTTCAAGGGAGCAGTCTAGATCCAAACTTTTGATATTTATGTTACGGACTTGGTCTTTTCACGAAAATCTATTTCTGCTCAACATCTAAAGGATGCACTTCATGCTTATTTCCTTAATTCTTAAACCATTCTAGGGATATCTCAAATAAAGATAACTACCATGATCATATACTAGACCATTCATGTGAACAGTGCCCAGTAAGATATTTCTTTTGTATAAAGTTTCCTTTAAACTTTATTAATAGGCAATATATACAAACTTTAATACCAAAAAGCGGGCTGTCTAAGCATCCTTCACAAGCAAGTGCAAGACTCAGAATCGGGGTTGGGTAATGCCAAAATAGGCACTCATATAGTCCGAATCATGGCATATTCAAAAGATAAAACGGGCTGGCTTAGGCCAAAACATCCCGAGAAGTCAAATTCACAAGTGTAAACATGGGCACAAGCCTGGTTCCCAGTAAGATTATTAAACAGATACATTGAGCTTATCCCCACAATGTTCAAAAAAGGAATGCCTATACATGAGTTTGAGATTCCATGTGTAACAAAATAGCAACACGACACATACATTGAGCTTATTCCCACAATGTTCAAAACTGGAATGCATATACATGTGTTTGAGACTCTATGTGTAACAAAATAGCAACACGACAAAATTATACAGGCTCTTCAACCCCCCCCTTAGGAGGGGCCGTATGTGCTACAATGTCACAATGACCTGTTTGTTTACCAAGAAAAAGTGCTGCACTGTTATACCTATAGTTTAGAAAGTTTTCACACTTGACACACCTACTCCTACATCTGCATGTGCAGCCAGATGCACTTGTGCGACATTGTGACAGAAAGGGTCAATTCTTTTATGCAAATTATTAAATGGAACCACAGCACAAATATGAACTAATTAATTTCCTAGTTAAATAACTGATTGAATCTTAAATAATACAAAAGCTACAAGATAACAAGGTAATGGAATTGTAACAACTTTACTCATCAAATATCTTTGAGCAAGTTTATTAGAGAGACTCATTAGATCACCACAACATGCTAATATCCCTAATTTGCTTTTTGTTTGTAGTGGGAAAACAGGTGCAAGGAAGTCCAAATTGTTTCAACATCACGAGGAGAAAATTCTCTCGAAGATTTAAATAATATCCACCTCAAACATAGTTCTGTCAATACAGATAAATTTGGAAACTTTTCTATGAACACTGTTACAAATAATCTCTCTGCTAGTGTTCTGCCTTTACAACATTATAAGGATAAGAGCTTTCAGGTGTCTTATCAAACAGATATGGGATCATCTGTGGCTAATGTGGCTTCTCACAGTGCATGCTCGTGGAGTTCTTCACAAATGATGAATGTAGAGCAGGAACATGTGCGTCCAGAGAATATAATCATGCATGTTGGAGTTCAAAATAGAGGTCTGTAGATATTTATTTTCAAGACTTTATAAATTTCAAAAGGATCAAGATCTTTTTTAGCTATACATAAATTTGGTTATTATAGATTGCCCAACTTGTTTGGTAAGTAGATTTGAGTAGAAATGAATGAATGAGAATTTCTATGAGTTGCAATTTCAAATGAGCTTTATGCAGCTTATGTAGCACAAAAGAATGCTATGTCAACTACAGGCGCTAGTAGTGGTCAAGATTCTGTTAGCAGCTTCCCAAGAGATGAACAAGTGAGTTTTCTTGTCTGCCAGAAACAATATTGTTTATTAAGGAGATTTGTTTCATGTTTTTGGAATACTCAATAGAGATGAAATGTTCTATTTTATTGGTCCATTAAAGTGATTGTACAGTCAACAATACAATCTGATCTGTATATGAACTGTTTTTGTTGAAAATACATATGGTCAAAGGATTTTAGCTTTAGTGGTTTGGTGAGCAATCCATTTCTCCAGCTGTGTGGGTTCAAGTCTCCATAGACATGTTGTAACTGACCTGTTTGTGGCATTTAAATAACTCGATAGATTTGTTTTAGACAGCAGGAAATTAAATTTCTGAGCATTGCATCGATTACACAGTGGCTGAAAAATGAACAATGAATGAAATAAAACACATACAGAGGGATTTCTTTTTCTAATCAGCTTTTCATTCACCTGATCAAAGTTTACAAGGTGACCTAATAGGCCTGCTTCAACCAGTAGTTGTACAGTGAATACAATCACCTCAAACAACAATGTACAGCTGGTGTAAAAGAGAGTGCAGCTACCGTGGTACAGTCAGCTCTTTTTCTGCCTTTCCTTGCCAGCAAATTGCCCTTTCTCTCCTCTCAACACTGAAGCACATCAACAATACTATGTAATAAGGTGTACAACATGTTTTGAAAGTGTATGGCCTGTTTTGAAGGTGGACGGCCTGTGCAGAAAGAAAAGCAGTGGTATCCTAATGTATGGCTAAGATTAAATCCTAATGTAAGTCACCAATGAAATTGAACTTTTAGAACATTTCATTTAGATCCCTAAGACTAATTCTACTTCGAAACTTTAGATTTTCGCTGAGTGAAATTACAAGATGGAATTAGTGACCGAAATGGTCACTTAGTGAAATGTCTTGAACCACTTCCTGCACGTTCGAAGCCTGTTCAAAAAACGTTCAAAAAATTGTTGCTCGAGCTACATTTCTCAACATTCCTTTTTAGTGAGGAAGGAGTTCTGCACCAATCCAAGTTTGTCTTTAAATGTTTCAAACTTCCTTTCTGCCAAGGGCTTGGTTAGAATATTAGCTACCTACTGATTTGTAGGAATATACTAGAGCTTCACTTCTTTCTTTTGAATCTTGTCTTTTATGAAGTGATATCTGATTTCTATGTGTTTGTACTTGTCATGAAATGCTGGATTCTCAAAGAGTTTGATACAACTTTGATTATCGTAGTAAATGACTGTGGGGTCCATATCTTGAGCGAAGGCCTCACAACTAGCAGTATTGGCTACCATGTATTTTGCTTTTGTGGATCCAAGTGCCATGAAAGACTGCTTCTTGTTGAACCAGGATATCATTGCTAATCTCAAGCTAAAGCCATCCCTTGAAGTGCTTTTCTTGTTTCCTGTACTGCCTGTGTAATCTGAGTTTGTATAATCCTACAGCTTTACTACCCCTGTACGTCAAGGAATCTATTAGTTGCTTGTACAATGAGGGATTCATCAACTGTGAATCTGAAGCTATCACCTTGTTCAGAACGTCAGATTAGTGCCTATGGGTGTGGCCATAGGTTTGTAGTTCTTCATCCAAAACTACTTCAGGATCTCCACTGAATACTTACCTTTTTTTCTTAACATTGACAAGGTATTTTATATTAAAAAGTTCTGTGCAAATGCAAAACAGAGATACATCTAGTGCTTTAAGTAGCAGTATTTGACAAAATTTTGAGACTAATCTAATTTTGACTGACTTCCTATACCACTGTCCAACTATTAGATTCTAGAAATGTTTGTAAGGATACTGTTTGTAGAAGATGCCAAGAAATTGACAATATTTTGCTAGCATTAAATAAAACTAAATTCCAAAGACATTGCTATTAATCATCTATGATTATTGAGTTTTCAATTGATGCTACCCTGTTCCAGTTGGGCAGTCGAATTGGCACGGTGTGTGCTGAGTTGATGGAAGAGATTGGAGCCACAGTGTCTTGGTGTCCTTCCTGTTGTGTGGTTTGAACAATGTGCAATTGTTGCTGAGGGCCCTGGATCTCCATTCTAAGTTCCTGTGTCTGTTGACAGTGAGAAGATAAAATTCCTGTTAATGAGTCAGCCTATGCTGATAACTTGTCAATTTTCTTGCTTAGAAGAGCAATTTACATTTCATCCAGCCTTGTTGCTTTTGCCTGGTTCCTTGTATTTCTCCCCTATCCTCTTCTGCCAGCCATTCCTACAATAAGAATTTCTTGCCCTGTTGCCATTAGCTTCACTGTTTGGCTACCAAGTATCCCTTTGTTGCTTGCATGCTCTGTAGATTCCTGGGTGGTTGCTAGATATTTTGCACTTTCAGGGGTGGATTTTTGCAGATACCATGTCCCAAGATGTGGAAGCTGTCCATAACATTTTGTTTCCATCATTACTTGAGTGGTGTAAAGGTGGAATGATTACAAATTTAATGGGCCTGTTCATCCATGCACCCTGCATTGTAATCCTAGTTCAACATAAAATTCACTCACAAACCATTTGCATGAGGGTGCGACGTCTTGTTGTTGTCCTTTGAGGTCCACTTCACGCCCCTCACATGTGATATCCTGTTAAATTGGCAACTAGGGCCAAACTCCATGTGGGTCGGCTTATTTATGGCAGCTGATATTTTTATTGGATCCCTCTCGCCGAGAGGTGTAGGATTGATCCAAAGATCATCCGATTCCGATAAGTATTTATGGAGATATGAATTTATTTTGTTTATATAATTATTATCAAGCCGACCAGCGCTTACGTAGGCTCAGGTAGCCCAAACGTCGTGTCTATTCATCATCTACGTTTTAGTATAA
>APFE031515761.1:75424-104227 GCA_000404065.3 Pinus taeda
CTCTCTGAGACTGCGATACTGGTCTGGGACCAGTGGTAGGAGTGGTACTTACTATGAAGCTGACTTCGGGTCGGCTGAGACTGGTCTGGGACCAGTGGTACGCACCTTGAGTCTGACTTCGGGCCAGTGCAGAATGGTATGAGACATTCTCGATCAATTCTTCTTCTTCATAGTTCAGCAGAGCTGAGTTGAGCAGAGCAGAGCTAGCAGAGCCAGCAGAGCTGAGCAGAGTAGAGCTAGCAGAGCTGGGCAGAGCAGAGCTAGCAGAGCCAGCAGAGCTAAGCAGAGCAGAGTTAGCAGAGCCAGCAGAGCTGAGCAGAGTTGGGCAGAGCAGTGCAGAGCACTGATGGCCGAGATAGTACAGTCGGACTTATGGATCACCGGATGGAGTTCTCCCTAGTTGAGAGGGAGTGTTAAATTGGCAACTAGGGCCAAACCATGTGGGTCGGCTTATTTATGGCAGCTGATATTTTTATTGGATCCCTCTCGTCGAGAGGTGTAGGATTGATCCAAAGATCATCCGATTCCGATAAGTATTTATGGAGATATGAATTTATTTTGTTTATATAATTATTATCAAGCCGACCAGCGCTTACGTAGGCTCAGGTAGCCCAAACGTCGTGTCTATTCATCATCTACACGTTAGTATAAATAGATGAGGATTTGATGTCATTTAGAGACACATTCTTGAGTGATCTCTTCCTCTCCACGTCTTGGGTTTTTGGAGAAGGAGTGAGACACCAAGTGTGATACGCTGGTCTTCAAGATGATGCCCTAACCGCAGTGATGCCCTAACCACAGTAAGCCGTAGGCATATGAGGATGATCTAGCAGCAATTGAAGGGAAGAGATCCTACTTCTATACGCTGCCTAAAGGAGACTAGCCACAGTTCTAGGATGGAGAAATAACACCATAGAGGAGGCCTTTACTAGCTGTACCTAGCCGCAGTCAAGGAGGGTTACAACATGCCCTAGCTGCAGCACAAGGAGGCAGGAACAACATGGAAAAGAAGGACTGTTTACAGGGTCCGAGTTGCTGTAATGGAGGCCGAGTATGCGGTGTGCTAGGCCAAGCCCTCAAGGGCTAAACGCTGTTTGTTTAGGCACTGTATTGAGGGACCTAAGGCTACAGGATTGCTGTGTGCTAGGCCGCAGACCTTGGTACCACAGCAAGGCTTGCATAGGGACAGATTAAGGACTGATATTGACCCTAGGCAACAGCGTAGCAAAGGAGGTGTCTCTTAAGGGTGTGCTGCAGTTTTCCAGAGGGCTGTTCGAGGACTGTGCAAAGAGTTTAGGAGTGCCCTAGTGCCCTAACCAGAACAGTCACGAACAGCAGCTTACAAACATATTTGGAGCAGTGCTAGTAGTATGATGACATAGCAGCAAAGGCATACTAAACAGTGGGACAGCAGCATGGTAAGTGGTACAGCAATGACATGTGCAGCAAGGATGATAATCCCAACAGCATGATGATAAATGAGACAGCATGATGATGGGCATATTAGTAATGGGCAGCATGATGTTGAATGAGATCATGGGTAGCATGATGTATATGATCATGAGCAGCATGATGTTGTAGGATGCAGCGTGATGGTGCTACACGGTAAGGTGCAGCGAATGAACGAAATGGATAGAAGCCATCACCTTGAGAATCAGTTGAAGCAGAACGTCTTCAACTGATCTCATCATGATACGAAATGATCTATGCTAGATAAGTCAAAGTATTGACTTCTGTTGTAATCGTACTATCTCTCTCTCTCTCATTCTCTGTTGAACTTTGAAGATAAAAGAAGACTTGATCAAAGGGCTTCCCCACACATTGTGGGGTTTGTCCCTGGCTTGCGCCATATCTTGTGTCCTTTTGCGTTGGCTTGTCTTCTGTGATTTATATTTATGTTCTATCTGCAATTTATCTTAATGCTGATGTGATTGCTAACTGTGAAAATTTAAATAAATTGCTCCAGCATAGAACATACCTAATCTTAACATATCCCTAGTCCTTTACCCAATTTTCCACCTTGTACTTTTGTATGATAATCTGTTGCCTCACTCTGGTTTCCCATGGCATTGGGCATTTACCGTTGTGCAGAGCATACCTTCTCCCCTGCGATGAATTATACACCCTTCCAGTTTTCCTATATGCTAAATGATTGCCAAGTTTTAAACATGTGAGCCTTTTCATTATTTGACCTTGAGTTTGAACTTCATGACCATTAGTTAGGGATTACTGCTTCCTTCATAGTTCCTTTAGAGGAAGGAACTACCTTTTGTAGCGGGGAGTGGCTATATAGCCCTACAGATACAGCATTGGAGTGGGATTCTCTTTTTGGGCTTCCCCGGTTAAGAACTTGCTTTGGAGGGTGGATCTCCCACAAGAGGAAAGCAAACAACTCCTCTTAGAGGTGATTGAGTTAAGACAATTGGTACTTGAACTAAAGGAACAAGAGAACTTACACTTGCAAGAACCAATTGTAGAGCCCCCCTTGTTCCAATTAGAGCTCCCCAACCTCAAAGAAGAGATGAGGTCACAACATGTTCTCTTTAAACAAGAGGAAAAGGTGCAACAACAAATTCTCAACTCTTGGGTCGATGTTGTTAGGAAGAGTGAGCATCCCTAGCCTCCCCCACTCATGATGGTTGAGGGGGTGGTGCAGGCCAAGTTACATGAGGAGTGCCTCCACCGGTTTTGGGACCTAAATCTTAGAGTACATGGACTTCCAGTTCTTGTGGCCCCAGTAGACCCCCTACAAGCTAACACCTCCTTCCTCCATGACACATTGGGCCTACAGGACATATCTTTAGAACATGCATGGATGGGTCCTAATGCCACTTTCTTCCTTTGCTTTTGGACACCTGAAGTCTGGGTCAAAGCCCTTTGAGCTAAGAAAAGATTGGCCTCTCTCTCGCCCAATTATAGGATTGTTCTCGGCCTCAACCTTACTAAAGCACAACAAGAGGAATTCAAGTAGGCCAGAGGTCAAGTAGTCGCTGCTCGGAAGGCAAGAAAATGGGCAGTTGTTAGGGATTTGAAAACTGTCATTTGCGATTCAGCCTCCCTAGGTTACTCCCGGCATTCAAGTAGGCCAGAGGTCAATTAGTAGCTGCTCGGAAAGCAAGAAAATGGGCAGTTGTTAGGGATTTGAAAACTGTCATTTGCGATTCAGCCTCCCTAGGTTACTCTCGGCCTTGGGCTAAATGATGGTTATGTTCATAGGGGGGATATGGCAAGGGGGTCAACCCACTATCTCCATAGGTTTCTAGAATTGTAATGGTGCCTTTTGGTCCTTGTTGGGCACACTGTATGATGCTATAAGTTCCTGTGATCGCCTTTTTCTTACAAAGACATGCAAGCCCCATGCGGACCCCACCACCAATCTCGGGGTACCATTGGATTTGGGTATGCAGACAGGAGACACGTTTTGACAGTGTGAGGATTTTGGGGGGTTGCTTGCTTTGTACAAGATTCCCTTCGTAGTTGAGTTTCCATGGTGTCTTCAGACAAGCACACTAGATTTTTATGGGTTCGGCTACACTAGGATTGCTACCGGCTTTGTGAAAGTTTCTTTACACTCTGTTACTTCCCCTTTACCTCATCACCCTTTGCGACTTATAGGGAGTTCGTGGGGGACTTGTTCCTCGATCTCTATTAGGACCAATGTTTTAAGAAACGGCCGGGTCAACTCCAACCCGGCCGAGTTGGTCCGGGTCATAGGCCTGGGCAGCGAAATGGTGGCCAACCCGGTTCGGACGGCCGAGTCAGCAATGACTCGGCCGAGTCACTCAATGACTCGGTCGAAACGGACCGAGTCTGCAATAAAACGACCGGGTAGCTGGGGAACGGAAACCGGACGCAAAGCAGACTGTTTAACTTGTTTTTTGGGGATTTGGAGGCCATTTTTGTCTGTTTCATAAAGATTTACGATATCAACCTCAAATCAACAAACTGGTAGCTTAGATCTGTAACAGGTGCATCCTTAATTAATCATATCTTGCAATAGGTACATCTTTAATTCATCGCATCTTGGAAATCTGAAGTAAATATTCTCTGTATCAGCAAAAATAATTGCAGTTTTGTGACTTCAATGTACCAATTTTGATCACAAGGAACCTTCAGAGGCAGCAATAAATACTTGAATTTGAAAGTCTCATTTAAAAACTAGCAAACCTGAAAAAGAAAGAAAAATCTTCCAGACAGTATGCCAAACTCTTTTAATCTAACCTCATTCATTGAATGGTGTGGTAATTGGAAAGGCCATTTTTGCCTGTTTCATAAAGCTTTACAATATCAACCTCAAATCAACAAACTGGTAACTCAGATCCGTAGCAGCTATATCTTTAATTAATCATATCTTGCAACAAGTATATCCTTAATTCATCGCGTCTTGCAACAGGTATATCCTTAATTCATCGTATCTTGCAAATCTGAAGTAAATGTTCTCTGTAATACTGTATCAGCAAAAATAATTGCAGTTTTGTGACTTCAATCTATCAATTTTAATGAGGAACATTCGGAGGCAGCAATGAATACTTGAATTTGAAAGTCTCCTTTAAAAACTAGCAAACCTGAAAATAATGAGAAAAATCTTCGAGACAGTATGCCAAACTCTTCTAATCTAACCTCATCCATTGAATGGTGTGGTAATTGGAAAGGTCAAAAGAATATGGAAACATGAATGAAAATCTTTAAAATTATGTTTAAAATCTTCAAAATTATGTTTTTTTATTAAAAAACTAAATATTTAATGTATTTTTTACAACGACCGAGTCATTGAAAACGAGTCGGCCGAGTCATTACCGTTTCAGAGTCGGAATCGGAGTCATTGCTCGGCTGAGTCGGAGTCGGAGTCGGAGTTTTAAAACTATGGATTATACCCACTAAACCCATCTAGGAAGGAAAAGAACTTCTTCCCTGCCAGGCCATCTAACACTTAATCTATGAAAGGCAAAGGGAAATGGTCCTTCTTGGTAGCTTTGTTAAGTTCTCGATAATCTACACAGATTCTCCACTTCCCATTTTTCTTGGGCACAAGCACCAAAGGAGAAACCCACTCACTGTTAGAGATGGGATAGATGAATCGTGCATCCAACAACTTTTGCAGTTCTTCTTTGACAATGTCCTTAAGGGCTGGATTCATCCTCCTTTGAGGCTACCCGACTGGTTTACGATCCTCTTTAATGTAAATGTGATGGGTACAGACTGAAGGGTGGACTCCTTTCATCTCCTTAGAGCTCCAAGCAAAGCATCCAAATGGCTGTTCAATAAGTTACACAGCTCTTTCTCCTGAGAGGGGGATAGGGATGAGTTGATCTTCAAGGTTCTTTCAAGGCCAAATTCCACATTCTTAACTCGGAGAGAGGTCAGATCAGCCACACAGAGATCAACTAAAGCACTTGCTTGGGTTTCTTCTACCAACTCTTCTAACAGCTGCACACTGAGAGGTGGAATTTGGATCAAATTCTCAATAAGATCATCCTCGGTTTGAGGACCTCCTCTGGTGGCTTCCACTGTGCACAATGGTGTAGAGTAGACTTCATCCTCATCTTCCTCCTCCAACCAGAGAGGTAAGTCATGTTCTAGCAGAGGTTGGGTAGGAGGATATAGGACTAGCTATTTGGACATATGCCCATTCTTAATGGTCATGCTCCTAGCTCGACAACTGATGTAAGCATCTGCAGTAGCTAACCAAGGCCTTCCCAAGATGAGGGGGTACCCAGTGAGTTTTTCCTTTGACTGAAGGACGAAGAAGTTAGCAGAGTACTCCCAAGAATCAATGGAGACCATGACATCTTCCACAATCCCCTCAAGAGTCACAGTGGAGTGGTCTGCCAACTGCAGTATTGTTGAGGTCTTTCTGAGGGAACTCTAAAGGTTGAGTTTGAGCATAGTGTCCCTGGTCATTACGTTAATGGCAGCCCCTAGATCAATCAAGGTGTGGGGGATTATGGTGCCATCGATGTGGACATCGACTACAAGACTCCTAGGGTCCAGATATTTTGGACAGATTACTTGTCCCAACATCAGGTCAGACAGTTGTCCTATGACATTGATAGTTGGGGCATCTCTCTTGCGCCTGCTTGGGTGCTTGAAAGTTTGAAACACTTCTCTTTGATCCATTTGTTGTAGATTGGTACATCTTTTATGGCCTGGAGAAGTGGTATTTTTACACATAACTGTTTAAGTTCTCCCAGAAGTTCAGTCTCTTCTGGGTTTGGTTGCATGGTTCCAGTTAGTCTCTCAGGAAAGGGTGGAATGGCTTTGGGTTCACTTTCCTGTTTCTCTTCCTCATCCTCTTTAGGAGGAGATTGGCTATCTGGGAGGACCTTCCGAGATCGTAAGTTGATCTCCTGAATCTCCACGGCATAGGTAGGGCATGTTGTCTCTCCAGTATATACCTGCTGGGCCTATCTATTATTGGGGTTCGGGTTCGGTTGAGTAGGTATCTGGGGTTGTCTTGGAGGAGCAGGAGGTACTGGTTGTGGTTGAGCAGGTGGTGGAGGCAAAAAAGCAGGAGGAGAGTTGTATTGGGGCCTCCGCCCTTGATGAGATGCATTCCACTGAGGTTGTGGCTGAGCGTGAGAATGAAACGAGTGAGCAGCTGGTTGAGTATGGTAGTGAGAAGGATACGACCAAGGAGGGGATGTGGACCCCAAGAGAGCATGGAAGTGGCCTGATTGGGGTTGTAATAAGTCTGGGATGTCCCTTGCATTCCCTGCTGGTAAGGTCTAGGTCCATGTGGCCTCCTTTGGTTCATGAAGTAGAGTGGTTCAGTGGCGCCTTCAGCCCCTTGGTACATGGCTTTAAATCCAGATAAGGATGGGCACTGATTTGTAGGATGGTCTTCTTCACAGACAAAGCACACTTCTATGAAGTGCAATTGACACTCGTTCCTAGGATGCTTTCTAGTGCATCTGGAACAAAAGATGGCCAAAGCCCTCTTAACTTCCTCTTGCTTCTTTTTGATTCGGAAGGTATCCATTTGCATGGCAATGGTCTATCTCATCTCGCTTTTGAAGTCTTCCATCTGATTTGCAAATTTGTTTTTGGATAAGGGGGCACTGGCTAAAAGTTGACTTCCCCTACCTCTTTTTCTGGCTACCCTAGAATGGTTTCTAAACATAGTTTTTATGTCATCATAAGGTAGCTGATAGATGTCTCCCCCATCCAGCAAATGGAGGGTATCTAGAAGGTCTTCAGGGACTCCTCTGAGCAGAACCAACTTCAGAGATTCGGGGTCAAGTGTGCACCTGGCCCTTTTATAACTGATTTGAAACCTCTCTTCATAGTCTTCTAAAGATTTATCACTTCCCATGGTCATTCGAAAGATTTCTTCTTTTGTGTCCTTTGACCTACAGTAGTCTCGGTATTTGTTGTTAAAGGCTTGTTGCATTTGAGCCCAAGTTGTGATATTGTTTCCAGGTAGCCCCATGAACTAGTGTAGTGCTGCATCCTTGAGGGTAGAAGGAAAGAGTTTCAACTTTTGCTCGTCTTTTGCATAGTCATAAGTTCGACAAAGGACAACAAACTCAAACAAGAAGGTATCAGGATCTTCAATAGTCAATCCATGGAAGTGAGGTAAGGCTGAGGGACTTATGTTTTTCATTTTTGTGTCCCCATTGGTCTCTCGGATGGGAAAGGCACCTTCTACTCTCTCCCCATTTCCTCTACCGTTTCTGTTTTCAGCCATGGTCTCAGGAGGAATGGTTTCTTGCTCTTTTTCTGTTATAGGATCTTCATATATCTCTGGAGGTTCACCTATAGGTTCTTCTGGATCACTGCCACCAAAGAAGAGAGAAGGGTGACTCAGTGATGTGGTGGGGGTGTTGGGTAGGAATTTTCCTGAATTGTCTCTGTTCCTACGAGGCATGAAATGAAATCTCTTTTTTTTGGGTGATTTTTGTTTCTTTTTTATACTTGTACCTGCAAAACTGAAATTGATTGAACAACAAATTGCAACTAACTGAAATCTATCTTGCTGAAATGAAATTGCGGAATTGAAATGAAAGTAAGAAAGGACTAATTTATTTTGCTGAAATGAAATTGCGGAATTGAAATGAAAGCAGGAAAGGACTAATCTATTTTGCTGAAATGAAATTGCAGAATTGAAATGAAAACAGGAAATAGCTAATCTACGCTTGTTGAAATAAACTACTTAGCAGAAGGTTGCAGTAGAAAATAGAAGAAAAGCAGTAATCACAAAATACTCTGACGCTTCCACGGCAACGGCGCCAAAAAGATGGTGAGCTCCAGTATTGCAACAATGATGCTGCAACTCCTGGGACTCCCTACTTTACTTTTATCAACCCGGTAGTTCGTAACAAACTTGGAAGCGACAGTGTTGTATGCACAAGTACTAGCTCTTACTGCAGGCTGTCCCTTGATCAGCTGGCACAAGTTCGCTAGGAGCTTAAGCCAACTTCTATGAGTTCTTAAAAGAAGCTTTTAAATGTGATGGACGAAAGCTAACTCAAAAGAGGCTAGTCTACTTGCAGAAAGAATATGAAAGCCGAAAGGAAATGAAACCCCTAGCAAACCCTAGTTTTACCGACTAACCCTACTTGTGCAAGAAAAGAGATGAAAGCTGCTGAAATGGATGCCATTGACTCTTGGAAAGGTAAAATGCATGTGTTTAAGCTACTTCTGTAGGAAAATATGGAAAAATCATCTTTTTGTATTTTTGAGTAATTTTTATGCAGAATTATTATGCATGTGTTTTAACTATGTTTTACTGTGCAGAGGTTTATTGGCGAAAGGAAATGGAGTGGACGTTTGCAGGAGGTTGGGAAGGTGAGAAGAGGACCTAAGGGGTCCCTAGCATCCTTCTGGAGATTTCTACCGCGCTCAGATCTCGAAAAATTGCTCACGTGAACTTCTACAGGAGGCTGCAGGGGATCTACAGGAAATTCTATAGGAACAAACCGAAAGTGGTTTTTAGAGGGTTGATGGTGGAAAAACGGTGGGAAAGTGGGAATGAAGGATGGATAAAGATGTTAAGGGGTCTAAGATCTGGTAGATGAAGCTCAGGAGTGATGAAGATGGTTGGATCTGTTCAAGGATGAAGGAAGCAATGTTGCACAAAAATGTAGAAATTAGGGCGAGTTGGGAAAGTGTGGCGAATGAGGGAAAGAAATCTTGAGCGAAGAACTGGAACAGGTTGTATGATGGAGGAAGGATAGGCTAGAGTGTCTTACAGGTTTTCTACACACTACTTCCCAAAACTAATCCAAGCAAAGACTAGAAAAAAAACAGAGATCTATCTATTTTGACCTAATCTGACCTAAAAACCAAAAACATGATGAACAGAAGTTTATAGACAAGAAATCATGCAAGAAAGCTATGGAAACTGAGCAAGAATAGATCTAAACATGAAAACACAACTGATATCAACTTTTCCAACTTAAAATCTAACACTAGCAATTGCATTGGAAGGCCAAAACAGTGTTTTTGTCGCAGCAAGTGTGCCTTGGTCTCAGTTCATGGTCCCAAGGAGGGAGAAATGAGATCAAGGACTACTTGATAGCCTTTTTATGGATATTTTGTCTTACCAAACTGTCAAATCGACTTGAAGCAAGAATAACTATCTTAATCATAAAAAACAACCTAAGTAACAGAGCAAGATTTTAACCTAAATAACAAAAATTATTCTATGAATGCAAGAAAAACACATAAAAGTACACAAAGGAGGTACTAGGCACTTGGGTTGGGCCCAACCCCAAGAGCTATAGCCTCCTAAGAAAGCTCAGAGCTGGTGCAAAGCGGGATTCATCTTCATTGATCAAAAAAATAATAGTTACATCACAAAAACTGTCTGCAAGAACTCGAAAATGTGCTGATACAGGGCTGCACTAAAGTGCGAAAATAGACTATCAATTGGCTAAACTACTAAGGCTTGAAGCCTTCCTACTTATGCAAACGAGGACTCCCAACAGTCCTCCTTAACTTTAGGAGATTGGCTGCCCAAAACTACAGTTAATCAGCCACTTCACTAGACCTGCTCGGCTGCCCCTTGAAATCATCTTTGGTGGGCTGTTGAACTCCGAGCTGATGGTGGAGAACTCGAGGAAGGGGTCATTTACTGCAAGAGACACCCCTCCTATAAATCCTCAACCTTGTTTCTTCGTATTTGGCTACCAATCTGCTCATAAATGCCTAATCTTGGTCCAAAAATGTCCAAAATCTGCAATAAGCACGTATTAGACTTTGTGATCAAATGACTATTCCCATTCACTCAATTAACATAAATATATTCAAAAGCATGCATAAAACTATGGGGAATGGTGGATTAAATGAGAATAATAGGCAAAATGAGCCCATATAGTTACCCATTTCCGGGGCTCATCACCAACCACTGCGCAACTCTGATGTTGTATCTGTGTTGTTGTTGACACTGCATCTGCACTGCAACTCCCTCTCATTTGTTGTTGTTGTTACAATTGCAACTACTACAACTGAAAAGAATCCAAAATAATATGTTCCTGCTATTGAAACGGGTTCTCCACCATACCCATTTGTTCTTTGAAATAGATGAACTTAGCTCTCCCTAAAGCTTTCGTGAGTATATCTACAACCTGATCTTCTGTGGGAACATACTGTAGCTAGACTACTCCACGCTATACACAATCTCTGATGAAATGACATCGAATATCTATGTGTTTCGACCTGTCATGAAACTCTGGATTCTCATAGAGCTTTATGCAACTCTGATTATCACAGTAGACATTGGTCACCTCCAACCTCTGCCTGAACAAGCTTACTAGCAGCTTCTAAATCCATATAGCTTCGCGCGTATCTGTGCTTGTTGCCATATACTTTGCTTCTGCAAAGCTCAGTGCTACTGACTTCTACTTCCTGCTGCACCAAAAAACCATCCCTGATCCAACACTGAAGCGATATCCAGAGGTACTTTTCCTATCCATTGAACTGCTTGCCCAATCTGCATCTGTGAATCCACAGTCTGACATCATCCCCTCAGGTATATCTCAACCTGTACTCGACTATGCCATGCACATACCTCAAAATATGCCTCGCTATTGTCCATTGTACCCTTTTCGATTGTACCATAAACTGAATGAGGGTATTGACTGTGAAGCAAATATCTGGCCTAGTGTTGACTAGATACATGAGAGACCCGACAAGTTGTCTATACAAGGTCGGGTTGACATCTTTGTCTTCTGATGCATCTATCTTCTTCCAGTTAGTGATCATGGGCGTAGACATGGGTCTACAATCTTACATTCTGAACCTCTTTAAAATATCTGTAGCATATCTTCCTTTCCCAAGGAAGATCTCCCCGTCCTTCTACCACACTTCCAATCCTAGGAAATAGTGCATCAACCCCAAATCTTTCATATCAAACTCTATTGCCAGGTTCCTCTTGCAATCTTCTATGAGCCCTAATGATCCTGTCAAGAAGAGATTATCCACATATAATACTAGGATGAGTGGCTCGCCCTCTACCATCAAATAGTAAAGGTTGGGATCTGCGTCACTCTTGACGAATCCCATTTGTTGCAAGTAGTTGTCAATCTGACCATACCATGCCCTAGGAGCTTGTTTGAGCCTGTATAAAGCTTTCTTCAATCTGTACACATGAGTTCATCTCTCATGAGTCTCGAAGCCCTTTAGCTGTTCAATGTACACCTCTTCCTCTATCACCCCGTTCAAGAATGTTGTCTTGATGTCCATCTGGTGAATCTACCATCCCATCTGAGCTGCTAGGGATATAACTGACCAAATAGAGGTGTATCTAGAAATTGGTGCGAAGGTATCCTCATAATCTATCCCTTCTTTTTGTGCATACCCCTTTGCCACGAACCTAGCCTTGTACTTCTCTACGCTGCCATCTGCAACATATTTGATCTTGTAGATCCATTGAGAACCTACAACTAAATTGTCCTCATGTCTCGGCATCACCTCCCAAACATCATTCGTCGTGTTAAAACTATACTCTTCTACCATGGCATCTACCCACACCTGATGTTGTGCGGCTTCCTGAAAGTTGGAAGGTTCTGCAACCTGAGCTACCAATGTTTGATATCTGTCAGGCTTCCTGTGTCGTCTTTTGTTCATTCTAGGAGCTCCAAAAAACTCTTTTGCATCTCTCAATGTTTGACGAACCACTTTGCTGGCTCGACCACTAGTAGTGGGAGGTTCTACCAATTTCTCCTCATCTTGCTCCTGTTGCTCCGTCTCCTGAGATCTCACTGGATTCCCTGCTCCAGAGGAAATACTAGTATTGGTTACTATACTGGATCCCTGTGACTAACCCACTGGTGGTCCCACTGGCTGCCCATGTTGTTGGACCAATGGAGCTTCACTTGGCTGATCCTGATCACTTGCAAGCATCTCACAAGATCTCTTCAAAGCCCAACCTTCCATGAACTTTACGTCCCATCATACTACAATCTTCTTATTGCTAGGAATGTAGATCTTGTATGCCTTGGTGGTCTCACTATACCCAACGAGAAACCCCTTCTCTGCAGTCTGATCCAATTTGGTGCGCTTCTCATCTAGCACGTGGCAATAAGCAATGCTGCCAAAAATCTTGAAGTGACTAACTTCTAGCTTCGTCATTGTGAAGACCACTTATGGTGTTTTCTTCCCCAATGCTCTATGAGGAGTCTGGTTCTGAATGTATATCATTGTGTTACATGCCTCTACCCATAAAAACTTGCGCAGATCCTGGTCATATAACATTGCTTTTGCAGCCCCAACTATGGTTCTATTTTTCCGCTCCGCTACCTCATTTTGTTATGGATTATATGGAGTTTTCCCTTCTCTTCTGATGCCTTCCTTCGCACAAAAATTTGTGAAATCTTTATCAATGTTGGACACCTAATCCTCTATGGATTGGTGTGAAATGTGAACAGTCATCGGAGTCCAAGAGACCACTTGGTATATGAAGACCAAGTGTCACAAGGAATTGTATTTATATATGAATATTGTTAATAGAATGCAACTCACGTTTATCCTACTCTTGTTGTCTTCTCCATGTGTGTTTAACATGGTATCAGAGTAGGCCATCCCTGGGCTTTTTCCAGAGTTTGCCAACCTTGCTGTTAGAACAGGCTAGGCCTGGTACTTTTCAAAGCTACCAAGAGCATTTATTTTCCTGGATGAGCAACTTCCTTCTGTGGTCTGTGAATTTCCTTGTAAAGAACTATCGTTCTGATTTCTGGATTGAATTTGGCTTTGCCACCTGTTCAACGCAACTAGTCGTTTGTTGCATCTCTAGCCTGAGCATTTCCTGTTTGCTATTTTCTTGCCACGAGTACCCTCGACTGTTACCCTATTGTCGCTCAATAAGGACGATACAAATTCTCTATCCCATCACCTTTTCCTTACCGTGCACTCCCCTTACCTCGACTCGGCATTACCTATGGCCCCAATTGGAGAAGAAGAAGCAGAACAACCAGAGTCCCTTCCCACCATTGGAATTGATGATCGTTGTAAGAATGTATATGCCCGAATTTGGAAGCAGATTGACCTCCACGATGTTATTTCAATAGCGTAGAGGTCACTCTAGAGCTTTGCAGTGAGAAAATAAAATTATGTCCAATTGCAGTTTATTGGAGCGAAGAATGCAAAAGATGTCTATTATGGCGGACGTATAGTCTTACGGTGCACTTATGTAAACCGTAGAGAGCGAATGGAATACTTGAATTTTTAACTCGAACGCTAGTGCCACAGCGATTGTGGAAAGAAAAGACCCCAACAGCATGATCAGTCATGTATTAAAAGTGATAACTCTTTTTCTGATAAGGAAAAACTGAGGCAAACTAGAGAAAAATTTATGAAATTTACAGCAAGATCTAGACAACATTCAGTGTTATGTATAATAATGCTGAAATGTATGGTTTTAGGATGAAAGAAGGCATATAAACACCCTTCATTCCCTACCCATGCATCCATTCTACGATTTAAATTTGGTAAGAAAGTGAAAAAAACAGAATGCTACTAGTCAGTGCTTCACTCTAGAGGCATTGTTTTCCTTAATCCTCTAGCGATTATCGAGATTGACGAAGCGTTATTTATTGGTATGTGCGTTAATCTATTCATTGAAGGCCGATAACGTTGGGTTTTTTTTATGACCTTAGATTTTGTTATGTGCGTTGGTGAATGTATAGTGTGATATGCCCATAGTCGTATTCCACTGTCTCTTGGAGAATGCGTTCAAGTTTTATGAAGGTCGAGACCCATTCCCTTCATATGTTGTTTTAAAAGGGTCGTACTTCATAAGTGGGATGGCTCATATATGCATACAAGCATGTAGTGTGTTGAAAAGTTTTTTTAAAGGCCATGTATGGCGAAGGTTGTTTTTTTAAAAGCCATGAAAATGGTTGGTTAATGAATATGTTTGATATGAAAATATGGTATGGTATATGATATGATATGATATGAGACATTGATATATGTTATTATATGCCATATGGTATATGGAGAGCCTACATCCTTAGTTGAAGATTTTTTTTTTGAAGACAGAGTTGTATGCCAATCAGTGATTTTGCAGTGGCATTATTGTGAAATGGATAGAATGGGTGATGTATTAAAACTATTGAATACCTTAATACTTTCCACTGTTGATGGGAAGGTACGCATCAGGAAAGACATTCTCTATGACATTCATACTTTTCTGCATAATGTATAGGAAAAGATTGATTTTTTGCAACTAGAATCTCAGTTTCAATGAGATTAGCTTTAGCAGATTTGTCATTCTAAATTGTTTTCTGCTCAAAACAATCCTTTGTTCAAGGTTAAACCAAACACCCATCAACTGCCAGCAAGTGATGAAATCGGTAAAGTTGAGGTTGATTCACATTCAATCCCTAGTGCAAGAGGAGATTTGCATGCAAAAGCAGAAATTCAGTTTGCACTTCCCAAGCCAATCATCACACCTTAGGAAGAGCTTGTCTACAACAAGCACAAAACAGGTCTTGGATATGACAAGGAGGTTTCACTTCACACTCTAGACTATTCCAAGCCCATTCAATTTCAAAGTGTTGGGTTTGTTCATGATAGTTTATCTTCACCTCTTTCAGATCTTGCTCCTCCTTCACAACAACAGATTGTAAATGCCAACATTGTGACTGAGTTGGCCATGTGAAAGATCATTGTTTTGATCTTCACCCGTGCAAGCATTGTGGTGAGCATACTCATTCTTCAAACAGAGGCTTCAAAATCAAGTCTCCTGCAAGAACAAGGATTCATCTTGGATGGATCGCTTCTTGGCAATGGATTTCAATAGCGAATAAGATATTTCAATCATATGTCAGGATCTCTTCTAGAATATTAAAAGGTCTTGCAGTTGAGTTTTCTCCATCTTCTCGCCTTGTATCTGACAGGGGGGGAAGTGATGGTCATCTACGAGCTTCAAAGCCACATCAAGCGAGCTTGAGCCACAACCTACCATATCAGATTCAGAGTTGTAGCCAGAGACAAAGATTCCCTTGAGCATGCCTTCGGTTGGTGGGCAGCCTTAAACCATCTATGTGGGGTTGAGACCTCCTTTTTCAGGTTGAGCTTCTCCCTCTTCAAAAGTTCAAAGAATTGGGGACACTTCCTCTAGCAGAAGACTTCAGCTTCTTGCCAGTTCTGGAAGAGTTCTAGGAATTGCATTAAGCATTCCAGAGTTAGTGGTCACCCTTAAACCACTGCAGGTTGAGACCTCCCTTTTTTACGTAGGTTGCAAACCTCCCTTTTCCAGGTTGAAGGTCTCCCTCTTCAAAGCATTAGGAGCACTTCCTCTAGTAGAAGACCTCAACTTCTTGCCAAATTTGCAAGAGTTTCAGGAACTGCACTAAGCGTTCCAGTGTTGGTGGTCATCCTTAAACCACCACCTTATGCCAACATTTCAGAGAGCACATTCAACCTAGTGTTTCCATGCATTTTTGCACATTTTGTATTACAAATCTCTTCTTGGACTCATACATACTCCTTCAGATTAAGGGGGGGAATGTTCGACACCTAATCCTCTATGGGTTGGTGTGGAATGTGAACAGTCATTTGAGCCCAAGCGACCACTTGGTATATGAAGACCAACGGTCACATGGAATTGTATTTATATGTGAATATTGTTAATAGAATGCAACTCATGTTTATCCTACTCTTGTTGTCTTCTCCATGTGTGTTTAACAATCAATATACTCTCCACCATTATATGAGCGAAGCACCTTGATCTTCTTCCCTGTCGCATTCTCCACGAGGGCCTTAAATTCCCTGAAACAATCGAAGACCTCATCTTTGGTCTTCAAGAAGTATATCCAGGTTTTCCTAGAATGGTCATCAATAGAGGTGACGAAGTATTCGGTGCCATTGAGAGCTCTAGTGGACATTGAGCCACAAATATCTAAATGTATAAGTCCTAACACACCATCTGCTCTACTGTCACTTCTAGGGAATGTTGCCTTAGCATACTTCCCAAGTACGCATACTCTGCACACATCATCATGTTCCATGCTAAGTTCTAGAACCCTTGTTACTATTTCCTTGAGCATCGAGTGCTCCATGGTGTAAATGTCCCATTCTCCTATCCCATAACTCATTCAACTCCTTCCCATTGTTACTATCACTGCCTCTTAGTGCCATTGGAGAGTTGAGTTGCAACCTGTACAATCTGTTGCTTCGAACTCCAATTTGTCTTACCTTCTTTTAGCTTGAGTGTTTGACAAACACTTTCTTCCCTATGAAGTGGATATCATATCCCTTATCCTGTAACTGGGAAACTGAAATCAGGCTCATACCCAATCCTGGCACATGCAATACATCTGTAGCCTTGGTGCTTGCTCCTGACACTGTCTAGAAATCGATGGTACCTCTCCCTACTGGAGTACACTTCGTTATGTTTCTCATAGTAATCTGGAAGTCCACCTGCTTCTCCTTGTAGCTAGAGAAATATTCTCTAACCCTTGTCATATGAGTTGATGCTCCACTATCTATGTACCAAACACCCTGTGAAGTTGATCCTGATAAGCAAGCAAATTCGTCCTCCAACCTGGAAGACAAGTTTGAAGCCTCTTGAATGTCAATTCTTTCCATGGCCATAGGAAGGACAATTTGTGTGCTATTCCTCTTCCACCTGAAGTTGATTCTGTAACAGCAAAAATCCTGTGTCCAACTAGAAATCTGCTCAGTGAAAATCTGAGTTGTAGCTACTCCCTCACACTGCTGGAATCACAATCCTGGGCAATTCAACTTTTCTAAAACCATGCAACTAAAAATCGAATTTATGCCTTAGCAATTTGGCCTCCCTGTCTGAGCATTGCACTGCCTCTGAAAATTTCGGTCCACTGCTCCCTCTGAGCAGTGAAATTCTCTCCTTTGCTTTTGAGCTTCCCAGTTGATCACTTATGCTCTAATACCATGTGAAAATTCGAACACTCGAATCCTATTGCAGCAACTGGAATTAATTCTTCTAATTGTTAATTAATCTAACAATTTATTTGCTACGATAAATACCAAATCAATCACACTGCAACCTTCACAAATAAAACTGCAGAAATAAATAGCGCTGGAAACTAAGAAAATACTAGCACACACAAAAATGACACCATTATTTTTGGACAAATGTCCTTGGAAAAACCCAATGCGGGAAAACTGGTGCAGCGGATGAGGGTTTTATTTTATTAAGCAGTAATGAAATCTGAGTACAATCAAAAAGATGCCAAACTGGTGTTTCTATCCGAAAATACTAACCAAAATATCTGAGGGAATTTTACCCTCCTCTCCAAGCAATCATGGTTCACTCTGGGCTCGGAAATAAGGCCCTCGGAATGATCTGCGTCAACCTCTGCGCAATCCCTTGTACGCTCAACCCAAAACTCCCTCTGAAGCAAACGTCCTACCTATTTCTGCTGCTGGAAGTCTCTATCCAGGCATTCTAGAAATTTTCTTGGCCTCCGACACCTAAAACAACCGACTCCACAGCTAAATCAAATTGCCCTTCTTAAGGTACTGGGCAAACCCTGCGTAGCCTCCTGGAGAATAATTATGGCCTCCTCTTCTGACTCCTCTGGAAAATCACTATGTTGCCCCTCTACCACCTGCTACTTGATAACTGGCTCAATCTCACTGTTGAATCATCTGTCATTGGGAAATTGAACTGCCTAGATCACTGAGTATCTGCAACTGGTGTATCTTCTCCAAGTGCCCAACGACTTCCTCTTATAATCCACTGTTGGAGCACCAACGACCAAGATTAAACCTTAATCAGTGTATAGGATCATCTTGGAGTCGATCTGTGTGACTTTCTAGATGATTCTCACCTTGACTTAATTAATTTTGATTAACTAACCATATTCCCTAAGTTTAGACTTAGGAAATATTTAAAAATTGGTTAATAATCTAATTAAGCCATCTCTAGGTGGAATTTTCATAAACGATTTCTGGGTTTTGGAGATCTTATGTGTTCTAGCTTCTCCACCAAATTTTGTGGCTAGAAAACATCTAATGCTACAGAAACTAAAACCAAGACAAAAGAATGATTAATAAAATGAATCGTTGGGCCTTTGAGGAGGCCTAATGAAGTCCAGAATGTGCCATGGTGAGAAAATGGACTCCAAACATAGTGCGCAAGGGGTTGGCTCTAGGTTTTCCAAGAAAGTCCCTGTGGTGCTCCCAAGTGGGTGTGGAGGGCACAAGGATATCCTCATGGGTCTCCAAGTGGATCGAAAATTCCTGTAAACCATCTATAAGGGCTAGGATGATGACATAAGCCTTCCATTTGTCTCTTGCAATGAGACACATCCTCATTTGCACCCTGGAACATTTGCCAAGTGTATGGTGCAAGTGTGGAGCCAGCTGGGCATGGTAAACCAGAAATGTACCATGGACATGTCACCCCCTTTAAAGGTTCAAACTACCTAATAGGGTCCTTGATTAACCCCTTATTTAGCTTTGAGATACTTGTACATCCCAAAGACCACTATGGAAGAGCATGCCACCATGAAGTGCCCTATTGATCCCATGACTTGTAGGCTCTTTTACTTGAGTACTCTAATGATTTGTTGTATTGGCGGGTGTGAAAATTCCAATACCGGAATCCTATTGCAGCGATTGGAAATTATTCTCCTAATTGTTAATTTTATTTAACAATTTATTTGATGTTTGCTACAGCAAACACTGAATAAATCACACTACAACCTACACAAATAAAATTGCGGAAGAATAAACGCGGGAAGAATTGCTAGCACACACACATAAAAATAGCACAGTTATTTTTGGACAAAGTCCCCGAAAAAACCCAACTTGGGAAAATTGGTGCAGCAGCTGAGGGTTTTATTATTAAGCAGCAATGAAATAATTTGAGTACAATCTGGATGTCGAATATTGGCAATCTTGCAGAGAAAATACTGGCAAAAATCTAGTGAGGAATTTTCCTCACCCCTCAGATAAATCCGGGCTCTGACCACAACTCCAAGTGAACTGTCCAAACTGCCTCTACGTAGCTACTGCGTCACCCTAGCGAAGTCCCTTCTACACTCAGTTTGAGTCAGCCTTTCCTCAAGCTGTCTAGTTTGTTGTTGTCTAGGAAAATGTCTCTCCTAGCCTTCGGAACCTCTCTCCAGCTTCTGGCATTGAAACTCGTCTTTCCCCAATGACAGCCTCTCTATGGCCCTTCTGCCTCTCTGCAAATGCACTCATTGGATCTGGAAATCTTCCTCCGGCTTCACTGTCTTTGCCCCTCGCACTACTTCGATCTCTAGCTCTCTCTCTGACAACTAACTACTACTACTCAAGAAATTGATCTACCAAGAAATCGAACTGCTCAAGTGTATTCTCCATTACCACATTGACCTCCTCTTATAATTCTCTCTTGGAGCACCAACGACCAAGATTGAAACATAATCAATGGCTAGGATCACCTTAGAGTCAATTCGTGTGAGCTTCTAGATGTTTCACGCCTTGACTTAATTAATATTGATTAATTAACCATATGCCCTAAGTTTAGACTTAGGAAATATTTAAAAACTGATTAATAATCTAATTAAGTCATTTCTAGGCAGAATTTCCAGAAACTATTTCTGGGTTTTGGAGATCTCATGTATTCTAGCCTCTCCACAAAATTTCATGGCTAGAACACATACGATGCTACAAAAACTAACACCCCCTCTTAGCAAGGAATGTCTTCTAATGTTACTGCACCCCCTGTAGCAGCACCCTGTCTCTGCATCATCTCCTATCACACTGCTGATATCTGGCCATACTGCCCAATAACCACTGCGCAACTCTGATATACACTGCATCTGTGTTGCTACTGACCCTGCTATACTGCTGCCAACATTGCAACTCCCTCTCATTTGTTGTTGCTGCAACTACAACATCTGCAACTTAAAAGCATCCAAAATACTGAATCAACTGTGATCAATATAATGCATCTATCATCCAAGTCTCTAATTGTTGCTAGAATTTGCATTGTCACTGACGAATTTGCGCTGCTACCAACTCTTCACTGCGCTCCCTCGCGTCTGACTGCTACTAACCTCTGCATTCGTCACTCTGGCATCTGACTGCATCAATTGTCATTGATCCATCCTGCTACTAAATATTGTGGGCCCCCATAGCAAGGTATTGATCCATGAGGTGGACTCTTCAAGGATCCTGCCCAATTGTAGCACTCTACGACTACAACACCAAATCTCTCCACCTCACTCCTGGAGGTATATCAGCAAACATGGCAAAGTCTTCCTCCATCCTAGAGGATAGCCTATCGATATTTGCTAAAGTTGCCTGCTGGTTCTGCTTCTTCCTCTGCTCCCCTTGTCCCTCACTAGGACCCTTCGATGCGAGGGCCACATTCTCCTCCTCCTTCACTTGCTTCGATCTGTTCTTGCTACCACTAATGGAGCTCTTCTATAGAGCTCGTCTCAACTCCTCCTGCTGCAATTTGGCCCACATCTTGTCCCACCTTGGCAAGGTATCTCTGCCTATGATACTTTGGACGAATGCCTGCCACTCCTCTGAGACACTGTCGAGTGCCAATTGCACTAGCTCCGTGGGTTGAGGCGTTGCCCCAATAGCTGAAAGTTGGTCCCGGATCTCCTGAATCCTAGTGAGGAAGGGGTTTATGCCTTCCCCCTTATGCACCCTGACACACCTCAACTTCTCCTCTAGGTACATCTTTTGCTACTCAGAAGTACCCTAATATAGCATAGGGAGAGCCTCCCACATCTCTTTTGCAATATCTTTGCCAACTATGTGTGAAACAACATGATCCTAGACTCCATCTAGGATCAACTGTTTTTCCCGTGCCATCTCCTTTCTGTACTCCTTCAGCTTATCTCCATCCTGGGGAATTGTTACCACTGCATCATATATGTTTTCAGGCCAAACTCATCTAGAAGGAAGGACATCCTTGCCTTCCAAATGACATAGTTGGAAGCCCCATCCAACCTATCCTGATAATGAAACCCAGCAGTGGCCATCTCAACAAAATGTCGAAAATCTCCTCTTTCATTCTGTTCAGTTGTTGCTCTATTATTCGTACTCCTTTCTGGAGTGAGAAGATCTACTCACAACAACTGTTGATCTGCAAGGAAAAATTGAACTTCTTTAGACTAGAAGTTCCCTAAGGAAAATTTTCCCTTTGTGTGTGCTCTTCGTCCTTCCATCCTACGTTAGTTCTGCTCTAGCGTACTGTTGCTATTACTTTTAGGTATGTTCTATGCTTAGAGCAATTTATTTCAATTTTCATAGTTAGCTCAATATCTTTTCCAGATTAGCAATCACATCAACATTAAAGTAAACCGCAGATAGAACATAAACATAAATCGCAAAAGACAAGCCAAGACAAGACGACGCAAGATGTGGCGCTAGCCAGGGACAAACCCCAATGTGGGGAAACCCTTGATCAATTCTTCTTATATGTTCTTCAATAGTTCAGAGAGAGAGAGAGATAGTACATTTACAACAAAAGCCAACACTTTGACTTATCTAGATAAGAGCATAGATCATCTCTAAGAAAATGATACATGAGATCAGTGGAAGACATGCTGCTTCAACTGATTCTCCAAGGTGACTCCTTCACCTATCATTACGCTGCATCTCGTCCTCATGTTGCACCTCACCATGCTGCACCTATCATCATAATGCTGGACCTCATGACCATACTGTACACATCATATTCTTGCACCTTGCTTGCCATGTTGTCCATGCTTGCTGCTATCCCATGTGCCTTTGTTGTCATGTCACAGTTGTTGTCCCACTTTGCCTAGCCATACCTTGTTGTTGTCCCATATGTCTCAGCATACCTTGTTGTTGTCCCTAGCAGCACCATGTAGCCTTACTGTCCCATGCATCTTAGCAGCACTATATACCTTGTTGTCCCATGCATCTTAGCAGCACTATGTACCTTGCTATCCTATTTACTTTGCTGCACTAGTGTGCTAGTAGCCTTTTTGTCCCATGCATTGTGATGTCCCAACATGTTGTTCATGGCTAATTTGGTTAGGGCACTAGGCAGCCCTAACTCCACCTAACAATCATCAAACAAGTCGCTTGATGAATACGGCCCACCTTGGCAAGCTTCTTCCATAGTTACGATGCTTCCTTAGGATGCATATTAGCCCTTCACAGATTTGTTGTCACCTACAGCAATTACTCCTACCATAGGTTGCACGTTGTCCCTTAGAGATGACTGTGACCTGGTTAGGAGGGCCTTTCTAGCCCTCTTGTCCATCTAACTTTCACCTCCTAACAGTTGTTGTAGTAGTCCCTTACTGCGGCCCTAAAAACAGAGATATGCACCTCAAAACCATGCACAAAACTCACCTATAGTCTGTGGCTTGTTTAGCAAGGTAAGACTGCTCCAACGTGTCACAAAACAGTCCTTAACCCATCCTTCTTGCCTCCTGCAATGTGGCTAAGAGTTGCGGCTCTTCTTCTCTAAAATCCACACCCAAAATAGTGATCAGATACTAGGGTTGTCCACAAACTTGGCTATCTTCTAGACTGCATAGTTACTAGGGTTGTCCTCCTTGTAGTGTTAGGGCTTCTCACTTGACTGTGTCCTCTTGATTAGGGCAGTGTAGATATTCTTCTAGACTGTGGTTAGGTTCTGCGTAGAAGCTAGGGCTAGGACTGTGGCTAGGGCTAATTGTTAAGCTTCCTTTCCTTCTGCGTCTTAGGGCTACTTCCTCCTAGATTTCTCTCACACTAAAACCCAAGACAAGTGGAGAGAAATCAAGATAGAAGTGTGTGTGAAATGACTCTCAAGTCATCTCCTTTTTATACTAAAACATTGAGCACATGTGGGGTTTATTTGGTTGTTGGCCAACCTTGACGAATTGTCTTATAACACAAATAAATTCATAATGCTATGAATACTTATCGGAATCGGATGATCTTTAGATCAATCCTACACCTCTCGATGAGAGGGATCCAAGAAAAATATCAGCTGCCATAAATAAGATGACCCACATGGAGTTTGGCCCTAGTTTCCAATTTTAACAGCTACAAATCCTCTGCGTCCAGCTAGAGATCTGCTCAACGAAAAAATCTAAGCTGCTCCCTCTGCCTCTAGAATCACTCAATCTAGAAAGATCTAATTTTTTTGTTCCTCACTTAGAAAAAATCGAACCTCCACAAGTAACTCGGCCTCTTGTTATAATGATTGTGTTGCCCTTGGGAATTTCGGCTTGCTGCCCACAATGAGTAGTGAAATTCCTTCTCTCTTCACCTTTGAGCTCTCCGACTGATCAATTGTGCTCTGGTACCATGTGAAAATTCCAATACCGGAATCCTATTGCAGCGACTGGAAATTATTCTCCTAATTGTTAATTTTATTTAACAATTTATTTGTTGTTTGCTACGACAAATACTGAATAAATCACACTCCAACCTACACAAATAAAACTACGGAAGAATAAATGCTGGAAGAAATGCTAGCACGCACACATAATAATAACACAGTGATTTTTTGACCAAAGTGCCCGAAAAGACCCAGCTTGGGAAAACTGGTGCAGCAGCCGAGGGTTTTATTATTAAGCGACAATGAAATAATTTGAATATAATCTAGATGCCAAACACTAGAAATCCTGCAAAGAAAATACTGTAAAAATATAGTGAGGAATTTTCCCCACCCCACAGTCAAATTTGGGCTCTGACCACAGCTGCAAGTGAGTTGTCCAAACTGCCTCTGCGCAGCTACTGCGTGACCCTAGCCTAGTCCCTTTTACACTTAGTTTGAATTAGCCTCTCCTCAAGTCGTCTAGTCTGCTGTTGTCTGGGAAAATGTCTCTCCTAGCCTCCGTAACCTCTATCCAGCTTCTGGCACTAAAACTTGACTTTTCCCAACATAATCGAAACTGCCTCTAGAAGCTACTGCGTTGCCCTAGCGTCAGCCTCTCTGTGGCTATTCTGCCTCTCTGCAAATGCACTCATCGAATCTGGAAATCTTCCTCCGGCTTCACTAGCTTTGCCCCTCTCTTACTGCTTTGATCTCTAGCTCTCTCTCCGACAACTGACTTCTGCTACTCAGGAAATCTGTAACAACCCATTAATAAAATTTTAAAACTTTTAAAACTTTATAATATATATATATATATATTAAATTTTATAAAGTATATCATTAGACTTTATAAATTTATAAAATAGATCATTAAAAACTTTATAACATATATAAAGAAACGTTATAAAATATCTCACTTAAATTTTGTAATATATATAATTTAAATATTATAAAATACGTTAATTAAACCTTATGACAATTATAAATATAAAGGGTACTAGCGAACTTATATCGTAGCTATCCCAGACCAACTCAATACTTATTACAGAGCACAGAGGAGGGTGGAAAGATCTGAGAGCCTTCAATGCGTGGAAGGTGGTGGCTGCAAGTGGGAGGGCGGCCACCGCCAGGCCGGTAAATAAATAGCAGGGGCTTGAACCGAGAGAAGGGGGAAAAACAAGAGAGGAGCAGAAAGAACCAGGAGCAGAAATTCACCAGGAGGAAGTTAATTATCCATTGGAAGAGCTTAAGCTGTTTGAGGTTCTGGGCACGGAGGGACAGAGAATTTCCGTTGTGAAGTTTTCTGGATTGAGCAGCTAGGTTGCTCAATCTGGTTGGGTGGTATTGGTCTTCCGGAGACTAGATCAAATCAACGTCCGCAGCACCAGCAGAATCAGCCGCAGTTGAGGTAAGTACAAATTTAATTTCTTCAGGCTTTCTGTACTTCCGATTCTAGTTAAATGTTTAAATTTGGTCTCTACACATGGTATCGGAGCTGCGTTCAAACCCTTTGGGACCTCTCAGGCCCTGCACAGCTAGAAATTGGTATAAACATACCTGTCTGCTTAGATGTTAATGGCTTAGTTTGGGGCTGATACTGGGTCTGTCATAGATTAAGAAACAACCCCTCCGGTCCGAATCGTCGGAATGTGCCGTAATCTTCGCCGTAAGCGCTGGCACGAATTTCAAATCCACCCAGAGTAGTATCCCAATTGAATGAGGATTCAGATTTGACGGTTCCTGGACGAAAGTAGAGCAGTAATCCACACATCTGAATGATCCATGTTCTGTCTGTTTGACGTTTTCTAAGACATGATCCAGTCTGTTTCCCCATTGTTGGACGGCACGCATTCGAAACTACCTCTGGATTGCTCGAACAAATCATAATCAAATAAATGACGGCAATCAAACAAACAAATATCTTATTGCTAATGAATTACAAAATCGTAAAGCGAACAATTTCTCTCATATGCGGGCGAAGAACAAACCCCGGAATAATATGTTTTCATTAGAATTCTGTAATATAAATTTGAGTGAGATTATTATTTATTCCTTTTCTAAATAATATGTTTTCATTAGAATTCTGTGAGATTATTATTTGGTTTTTTTCTAAAATGCTTTTTAAAAATGTAAAAATTGATTTACCGCCACTTCGAAAAACCAAAACCTAAACACTCTGATTATACAAATGAGACCTTCGTAATTACAATGTTAAGAAATCTATACCTAATTTCAAACAAAATATTGTCGCGTAGTAATTCTACCAAAGTAGACGCCATGTCACTGCAAAACATTTCCGCGTAGTAATTATTTTACTATTTCTTTATAACTTTACTATCTCTAGAATTATTTTACTATTTCTTTATAACTTTCTTTGTTTAATGGATATGAAGACTTCCGCATAATTATAAAGAAGTTGCGGCAACTTCTTTCATTCCTGCAAGATAATGTTTACATATACAGTTTTCTGAATATGCGGGCGAAGAACAAACCCCGGAATACTATTTTAAAGCATGGATATGCTCCACAATTTAATGTGCTGCTACGGGCCTCGCGATAGGGAGAACTGTGGGGATTTACCGGAGCGCAGAGGCTTAAGGCCCTTCGATGCGGAGGAGTTCAGAGAAAATGCTCACAAAGTGGTAGACTTTATTGCCGATTATTACAGAGACATCGAGAAGTTCCCTGTTCGGAGTCAAATACAGGCGTGTTTCTTTCTTAAACCATTAGAATTTTGATAAATATAAGGCAGTTGTTTTTGTGTCATGAGATTAACCTAGGTGGCTCTGACCAAAGCAAACGTCTAGGCTTATTCTGATATCGAGGATTATTATGCATACTTTTAAGATTAATGTTTAGCTCTGACAATCTTTTCTCTGAGAAAATATAGGAGTCGGGGTTTTCTTAAACACATTGGAACACTCCATGAATTGAGTTCAATGACCATGTTTATGTCTGACAGTTCAAGACCAAGACAAAAATGGATTTCTCAAATCTGTTGAGTCTGGGGGTGTTTCATATTCCTTACCAAGATTTAAATATATCAGAGGCATGTCTCCCCCGTGTAAGCTGACTGTTTCATGCAATTGGGCCAGATGCATGTGTTAGGCGAATTTCGTCGAATAGATATCCCCGCCTACTGTATCTCAGGTGAGCTGCATTCCAATGTAATGCTTCCAGAATGGGTAAAGAGCATATTTGCACTACTGATAATCTAGTGATGATCGGAGCATCCTGTCAAAAATTCTGGGTCTACTAGCTTTTCTCCCAAGGGACAAAAGCGTAACTATATTTCTTAGAGGAAATTGATATTGCATTTTGCATGCATGCTTATAGCATCAAAATATAGCTTATGGGCTCATGAAGTAAAAATAAACCTATATGTCAAATAGCTTAAAAACTTGAATCTATCAAAATCGCAACATCTTAATACTAGAAACCCTTAAACATACATTGCTGGAATAGCTATCAAAAATGCATAGAAAACAAAGTCATGTTGGTGCTATAGCTCAAAATATTAACTCACTATCCACCTGAGTGGTGGGCCCTCTAGAATATGAAACATAGCTAAGATTTACAATCACAACCGCTAAATCAATAATTGAATCTGCCAACAAGAAAAGACAACAAAAATGGAAGTTGTATATTGATATGCATCAGACACCCTGCAGAACTTTGTTTATATCTTGAGTCGATCTCTTATTTAAATATTTAGGATTGTTTCCAGAGCTTGTTTTGCCTTGTGTGCATCAACATTATCACATGTTTAGTTTATTTCTTTAGAAGTCCGACCATGGAAGATGCTAAGGTACTAAGACTACAGTAAAAAATGATTACTTGTGTCTGTTTTATCAAGAATTGGTGCAGCCTTCTGTCAACTTTTACACAAAAGATATTACTTCTGGATAACAAACCTAATACGTGTTGTTTTGTTTTATGGTTTTATAGTATAAATGCTTAAGCATTAGTTCTTGTCGGCATCTATGAAACCAAAACCTATAAACTAGGGGTTTCATATTCCAGTATATTTAGATACATACCTTGTAAACATCTCCTTCATTAGACATCAAACGCCACCTTGAGTAGCTTCTAGAGAGTTAGTGTTCCTGTAGTGTCCGGCAGTATAGGGAAATCTATCAACTCGCCAATGGAAGCAAGGACTAAAGCCAGATCTTCCTCAAAACTGGAAGATGTGAAGTGGGTTTTTTTTTCAAGCTAGACAAAATTCTGTCACTAAGTTGTATGTTGAAAAGTTAAATGGGATCCCGGATCATGACCCTCCATGGCTGTCATCAAGTTTCAGTATGAGACCTGTATTGTTGTTTACTGATAATTCCATTGTGTATAGTCATGTTTTAGTATTCTTTCTCCAGAATAGCAAAAATTACGTATTCAAAGGTCCTCAAAATTTCATTATGTTGTTTATCTTCACTTAAGTTGAATCAAATACAAAGTCATGCCTCATAATCTGTAGGCAGGCAGACAGAGACTGGAGTGCTGGAACATGAGCCTATGGTTAATCGAGGAAGTTTTATTCCCGATCCACAGGCCTTCCACCTCCCCAAGCTGTCTGAAGTAAAGCCTGATTGCAGATTTTATATGCGAAACCCTCTCAATGTTACATCCCCCTCTGCATATTAACAGGGATGTTTAGGATCTATACTCTTCTGCATTATTCATTTTAGGATAGAATACCCTGCATAGGACAAGGAGGTCACGAGACCATCCTCCTTGACCTCGGTACCAGTAAGATCCGCCTAGCGGGTAAAAATAGCAAAACTATACCCGTTTCTAAATGTATTATCGCAAACGAAAGTTACGTGTTAAAAATTCGGTCGTCTACCTCATAAATTTTGATAAAATTTTATTGTTGTTCAGGAACCATTGCAAATGGTGAAGACATATGAGCGACGACGACATGATCGGGCGGCATCACCACCTGTACTGCCGCCGCCGTCGTCATCATCATCCCCAGCGTCACCACCAAGACCTTCATCAACATCAACCGCCCCAGCGCCAGAGTTAACTGTAATAATGAACTCCTTGGAAGCCTTATTAGCAACATTAAAAGAAACCACTAA
>APFE031515761.1:110059-121434 GCA_000404065.3 Pinus taeda
ACGTTAATTAAACCTTATGACAATTATAAATATAAAGGGTACCAGCGAACTTATATCGTAGCTGTCCCAAACCAACTCAATACTTATTACAGAGCACAGAGGAGGGTGGAAAGATCTGAGAGCCTTCAATGCGTGGAAGGCGGTGGCTGCAAGTGGGAGGGCGGCCACCGCCAGGCCGGTAAATAAATAGCAGGGGCTTGAACCGAGAGAAGGGGGGAAAAACAAGAGAGGAGCAGAAAGAACCAGGAGGAAGTTAATTATCCATTGGAAGAGCTTAAGCTGTTTGAGGTTCTGGGCACGGAGGGACAGAGAATTTCCGTTGTGAAGTTTTCTGGATTGAGCAGCTAGGTTGCTCAATCTGGTTGGGTGGTATTGGTCTTCCGGAGACTAGATCAAATCAGCATCCGCAGCACCAGCAGAATTAGCCGCAGTTGAGGTAAGTACAAATTTAATTTCTTCAGGCTTTTTGTACTTCCGATTCTAGTTAAATGTTTAAATTTGGTCTCTACAAAATCGATCTACCAAGAAATCCAACTGCTCAAGTGTATTCTCCATTACCACATCAAACTCCTCTTGTAATCCTCTGTTGGAGCACCAACAGCCAAGATTAAAACATAATCGATGGCTAGGATCATCTTGGAGTCGATCCGTGTGAGTTTCTAGATGTTTCACACCTTGACTTAATTAATCTTGATTAACTAACCATATTCCCTAAGTTTAGACTTAGGAAATATTTAAAAATTGGTTAATAATCTAATTAAGTCATTTCTAGGAAGAATCTCCAGAAATGATTTCTGCGTTTTGGAGACCTCATTTGTTCTCGCCTCTCCAGAAAATTTCATGGCAAGAACACATCTGATGCTATAAAAACTAATAGAGGGAAAGGGGACGCATTGAATCATATGCAGGATTGCAGGTGGGTTTCCATTTGGGGCTTTGTCTCCCTATTCGGGGTCCTGGCCCTCCAGACAGCCACGTTGGCACTTGTAGGGTGAGCATGGAGAGCCATGGGCCTCCACAATAGCAGAGTGCACTTCATGGATCCCCAACACCACTCATTGATTGTTCATGTTCCACCTTTTGGATGAGGATGATGCACCCGGTTCACCATGTCCAGTCGGCTCCACACATGCACCATTCACTTTACAGATGTTTTAGAGTCCAAAGGATGTCTCCTGCTGTAGAGAGAGGGCTTATATCATCGTCCTAGCCCTTACAGATGGTCTAGAGGCATTTTCGATCCACTTGGAGACCTGTGAGGATGTCCTTGTGCCCCCACACCACACTTAGGAGCACCACAGATTTTTGCTTGGAAAACAAGGGGCCAGCCCCTTGTCCATTATGTTTGGAGTCCAGTTCTTCATCATGGCACCCCTTGGACTTCATTAAGCCTCCTCAAAGGCCCAATGACTCACTTTTTTCATCATTTGACCCTCTTGAGAGGCTTCTTATTATGTTATTGAGCTATCTGGTGGGCTTGTCACCAAAAGTATTGTTATTATGCACATTATTTTATTTTAGGCGTTCAATTAGGCCAATTTAGCTAAATCGAATTTGTTAGAGAGTGTATAAACAGAAGTGAGATGATTCTTTTGATCATCATCACTTTGATTAGGTTATTTGCTCTTGTAAAATTTTCTCTATTCCCTTTTGGAGGACGAGTTTGAATGTTATGGATGAATTTTGATTTTTGGATATCTCTCTCTTGTCTTGGAGCTTCATTATTGGCATAATTTGATGATTGGATATACTCTTTAATATTTATACATGTAAGTACTCTTTTAATGCTTATTCTTGTCATTTACTTTTGTCACATGAATGTTGTTGTGATGCTATACAAGTCTAAAATTTACTACTGCTCTATATGAAATTGTGGGAATTTTTGTTCTTTATAGCATTGCATCATGTCACGGGCCATGTATGAACGTGTGAATGTTCCTAGAGATAATTTTTGTTAAATACATTTCGATAAGTCATTATTTATTGCAAACTAAAGTATAAAGTCCTTGCAGCAGTTGTTCTAATGCTCTAAATGCCATGTGAAGTTGTAGAAGGCCTCCTTGATTGGGTGAATCCTTCCTAAACCATAAATTCTCCTTGACTCCGTCTCTCCTAAAGGACAAGGCACAAATCCTCCATTGGTGATCATTTTCAACGCTTACTCTTTTCACCTCCCTCTTTTTCCAGGCCTAACCTACATAGGTCACCTAGGGCATCAATTATCTCATAAGCCATCCAAACACTTCAATTTTTGGTCCACAGTTGTGTTGATGTTTCCTCTAGAGGCCCTCCAAATTTGAAGCAAATCTATCAGTGGGATCTTGAGATATAGCAAGACCTAGCTTAAGGACCATTTCTTGCCCTAGTTTTCCCTTGGCTATTGTCGTCATTAGGATCATTTAATTCAAATCTCAAAGAAAATTTGTCCTTTGATCCTCCTCTCCTCCCTAAAGCCCCTCATTGGGTGATCAACTCCATACCCTTGACCTAATTTTGGGTCCCCTTGGTCCCACAACCTATTGACGCCAATTCCACAAAGATCACACAAAGACCAATTCTCCATAAGGATTCCTAGGCCTAAGAATCATCTTTGCAAGATATAATCCTAAACCCTAGCCTCGAGAATCCTCTTATCCCTTCCTAGAGAGCATATCACCTTGCTTCCCAAGCAAGAAAGCCGTATAATTGAGTCTCTCTTGTGAATAGGCTTTAGGAATCACTCCTTGCCCTCTCATTGTTCCATTCATCTAGTGATTCCCCTTTATATTAGGTCTCCTCCCATCAGTGAAAATCCGTAAAGAGTAGGGAGCTTTGGCTGAGGTGACAGTGGGCTATTGCTCCATTGCTACCTTTGACCTAGTAGTTGCTTTATAGGATCCCCTCCTAGGACCCCGGCTAGTTTGAGCAGTAACATTTTGGCACCGTTGTCAGGAACACGAGACATGTGTCTTGTTTCCTTTACAACATCATTGATATATCATTCTTGGCGACTCCATTGGAAGAATGAAGCCCTAGTTCTTTATTGTACTTTAAGGTCGATGCTTGTAGGGTGAAGCAAGCATTTTTCTAGGCATCTTTGAATTCACCCAAGCGACTCCTACATAATTTACATGTATATCTCAATAGGATGTCTTTCTTTGATGATTTTCCTGCTATGGACATCATTAGCATCCCTAGGCACCCTAATCATGTCACATGAAGGATGGTATGCGTGGTGCCCATATTTGATGGTGATCCACTCTCCGCAATTGATCATGTGGAAAGATTTATTGCCCATGCTTCAAAAGAAAAAGTGGTCCACCAGAATGTCCTTATACTATTGTTCATGAGCTCTCTCCATGGTCATAACTCATGGTTTCATAATCACGAACCTAGGAGCATCTCATCTATTGAGGAGTTTGTTGATGGCCTTCTTAGACATTTTCAAGTATGCCTTGCATTAAGCATTCAAGAGGAAGCCTTCATCAAGCATCATCAAAACCTCAAAAATCTAAGTAATGAGCGAGAAGACGAGTTCTCCTTGGATCCACATGATGAAAAGGATGATTTTGAGAACACATATGTTGGGGAGGATGAGTCTATGGAAAGTCAAGTTGAGGCTAACCTTACCTTTCTCAAGGATATTACTCTTGATGACTCTTCTTTTGAGAACCTTGGGGAAGGTAATCCCATTAGCCCCTTGGAAGTTGATATTGGAGATTACTTTCATATTGAAAAGGAGAAATGGGAAATTGTTGGTCCTCAATTTGATTGTGCTCCCATTTATGATACTAACAAGGAGGATGAGGTTGGGATTGGTCTTCCCTTTATTTATGATAACATATCCATAGATACCCTTAGGAAGGAGGATCATGATTTTCCTTTGCATAAAAGAGGGTAGTTGGAAATAATTGATTCTCCTTTTTGGGAAAACTCTGATATTTGATACTAATGATGAGGCCCTTACTCTTCCTGCCTTCCTAGTGATTCTGGAAGTATATCCAAATCACTTGAACCTTTAGAATATGATTTTCAGGAAATGAACCCCACTGAATACGGTACCTCACCTTTCCTATCACCTTTCCTTCTTGTTCATAATTTTGAGTCATCCATAAGTGACTCCTTCACCCATTGTCATATGATCTCAAGTGACCATGGGCCCTTTTACCTTCCTAGGTATGATGTTGAGGAAGAACCATCCACTAGATGCATCCCTCCTTCCCCCTCATACCCTCGAGTTTGTGAATACAATCACTCCATTGAGCAGCTGATCTGTTGTCCCCTTTCGTGTTTCAAGTCTAATTTCTCCTCCCATCATGACCTTGTGGCACCTACAAAGCATAATATTATAAACAATGATTGTGATAGGGAGTTCTTGAGAGTGATCATTCATTCCACCACTGTGTACTTAGAGGGAAAGCCCCGCACTTCTAGATTGCCTTACTTTCCTTCTCCTAGGGCTTCCTTTTACCTCGAATGGAGATCATATTTTCCTTCCTCCCACTCGCTTCATCCTCCATGTGATTGTGTTCGCATTCACTTTGGGATTTGCTACCTGTGTAATCATACTGGCAGGCATATGTATATTGATATGATGATATGTTGGTTACACTAGCTCTATGATTATACTTAGTATTAGCCTTACTATATGCATGTTAGAGTAGGATGCATTGCATGTTGATTTTTCGCATCAGAACTAGCATTATATGATATTATCATGGTAGATTAGCTACATTTAGATTAAACCTGCATTGAAAATGATTTTTCTTTCTTGTTGATTTATATAGCCTAATACTAAGCATGCGTATTCATAAGACAAACATGTTGCCCTGTGTGCTTGGTCTTTGATATGTGTAGGTAACAAGTCTATGATACCAAGAGATTGCTAGTGTTCTCATGACATCCCGTCTTAGTAACTTTGCACACTATTCCGAGAGCTCATGTCCCAATTGGAGCTAGATGTTACCCACCACCTGTGGGTATTTTGCATAGGAGAAAATTTTTCTCCTAGATGGTCCTCAATTGACAACCAGCAACCCCTTGTAACCCCCAGATAGCTCGATGTGCCATCTTCTCTGCCACCTGAGCTAGCCATGTGGTCTCTTGACCATCTACTATGAATGTATGTTTGAGGGTGGGCCTCTCGACCCCAAAGGTATGACTTTTCATTGGTTTGGTTGAGTAATTTTGTTTACTTTTCATGGGCACTTTTAGGCATGGATTGGTGGGGGGATTCGACGGAAAGAGTGGGTTGGGTCTGTATTCTTGTCTCCATTGCCCGATTTCGCGATCACCCTTGTATCCTAGTCCCGTGGGATCTCCTTTACTGGCCACTAGCTTTAGGGCTGGCACTACATGGGAAATATCGATTTTGGTTGTGTGGTCCTGCTTCGTGACACCATATACATCACTCCCTTCCGCTCATTCTAGCCCCATTCATCATTTTTCCCATCTAGGTCCACATGTGTCCACTGGGTCCACATAGGGTTAGCCTCCCCCTCCCCTTGTCCACACCTTGGGTCGGGCCTGGAATGATGCCCTAGAGGTTGATGTAGCTAAAAATAAAATAAAAAGCATAATTTGGCCATTCTCAACAAGAAATGTACCACAAAAATGCAAAAGATTGTCGGGACACAAATTTAGCACGTGGGCAAAAGCCAAACATGAGCTCTACCCCTTATCCATTGCCATCACCCTAGTTCCTATGGGCCCTAGATGAGACCCTTCCATCATTAAGGAACCCATGATTGTCTCAACCCTTGGTGCGGATGAACTACCCCACCTTAAGGGGCCATCCACTGCTATATATTACACATCATTTTCTCATCCCCTGAAGCCCGAAGCAGTTATGAAGAAAAATCAATCAAAGGAAAAAATTGCATATGAAGAAGGGTGGAAAAAACAAGGGCAAAGGTAACTCATGTACCACGATTTTCTCCCTCCTACACTCATATACCCAGGAGTGGGCTTCCCCTATTATAGCTACCCTTATGCCATGACATGTGGTCTAGATGTTTCCCCTCGTCCCTACTCCATTCCATTACTATATCATTTGACACCTTCCACTTGAGGAATGTACCATGGACATGTCACCCCCTTTAAAGGTTGAAACCACCTAATAGGGTCCTTGATTAACCCCTTATTGAGTTTGGAGACACTTGTACATGCACATGCCACCATGAAGTGCTCTATTTATCCCATAACTTGTAAGCTCTTTTAATTGATTACTCTAATGATTTGTTTTATTGGAGAGAAAGGGGACGCACTGGATCTTATGCAAGGTTGCAGGTAGGTTTCCATTTGGGGCTTAGTCTCCCTATACGGGATCTTGGCCCTCTAGAGGACCACATTGGCACTTGTGGGGTGAGCGTTAAGAGCCATGGGCCCCTACCATAGCAGAGCATACTTCATGGTTCCCCAGCACAACTCATTGATTGCTCGTGTTACACATTTTGGATGAGGATGATGCACCTAGTTCACCATGCCCGGTTGGCTCCACACATGCACCATTCACTTGCAGATGTCCAAGAGTCCAGAAGATGTCACCCGCTGCAAAGTGAGGGCTTATATCATCGTCTTAGCCCTTACAGATGATCTATAGGCATTTTCGATCCAGTTGGAGACCCATGAGGATGTCCTTATGCCCCCACACCACACTTAGTAGCACCACAGGTTTTTGCTTGGAAAACAAGGGGCCAACCCCTTGCACACTATGTTTGGAGTCTAGTTCTTCATCATGGCACACCTTGGACTTCATTAGGCCTCCTCAAAGGCCCAACGACTCACTATGTTCATCATTCAACCCTCTTGAGAGGCTTCTTATTATGTTATTGAGCTATTTGGTGGGTTTGTCACAAAAAGTATTATTATTATGCACATTATTTTATTTTAGGGGCTCAATTATACCTTTTTAGCTAAATCGAATTCATTAGAGAGTGTATAAATAGAAGTGAGATGATTCATTTTATTCGTCATCACTTGGATTAGATTATTTGCTCTTGTGAAATTTTCGCTATCCCTTTTGAAGGACAAGTTTGGATGTTATGGATGAATTTTGATGTTTGGATATCTCTCTCGTCTTGGAGTTTGATTATTGGCATAATTTGATGATTGGATATACTCTTTTATACATGTAAGTACTCTTTTAATGCTTATTCTAATGATTTACTTTTTTCACATGAATGTTGCTAGGGTTTTCGCTATACGAGTCTAAAATTTACTACTGTTCTATATGAAATTGTGGTTTTGTTCTTTATAGCGTAGCATCATGTCATGAGCCATGTATGAATGGGTGAATTTTCCTAGAAATAATTTATGTTAAATACATCTCAATAACTCATCATTTATTGCAAACCGAAGTATAAAGTCCTTGCAGTTGTTACTCTCATGCTTTAAATACCATGTGAAGTTGTTGAGGGCCTCCTTGATTGGGTGAATTCTTCCCAAACCATAAATTCTCTTTGACTCGATCTCTCCCAAAGTACAAGGCACTAATCCTCCATTGGTGATCATTTTCAACGCTTATTCTTCTCACCTCCTTCTTTTTCTAGGCCTAGCCTACATAGGTCACCTAGGGCATCAATTATCTCACAATCTAGCCATCCAAACACTTCAATTTTTGATCCACAACTGTGCTAAGGTTTGCTCTAGAGGCCCTCCAAATTTGACGCAAATCCAACAATGGGATCCTGAGATATAGCAAGCCCTAGCTCAAGGACCATTTCTTGCCCTAGTTTTCCCTTGGTTAGTGTTCTCATTAGGATCATTGAATTCAAATCTCAAAGAAAATTTGTTCTTTGATCCTCTTCACCTCCCTAATAAGGACAAGCCCCTCATTGAGTGATCAACTCCATACCCATGACCTAATTTTGGGTCCCCTTGGTCCCGTGTGGTCCTATAACCTATTGACGTCAATTCCACAAAGATCACACAAAGACCAATTCTCCATAAGGATTTCCAAGCCTAGGAATCAACTTTTCAAGATATATTCCCAAACCCTAGCCTCGAGAATCCTCTTAGCCCTTCCTAGAGAGCATATCACCTTGCTACCCGAGCAAGAAAGCCATATAATTGAGTCTCTCTTGTGAATAGGCCTTAGGAATCACTCCTTACCCTCTCATTGTTCCATTCATCTAGTGATTCCCCCTTATACTGGCTCTCCTCCCATCGGTGAAAGTCCATAAAGAGCAGGGAGCTTTGGCTAAGGTGACAGTGGGCTATCGCTCCATTGTTGCCCTTGACCTAGTATTTGCTCTACAGGATCCCCTCCTAAGACCCCTGCTAGTTTGAGCGGTAATAGTGCCAACCCTAAAGAATATCACCTTGCTACTCGAGCAAGAAAGCCATATAATTGAGTCTCTCTTGTGAATAGGCCTTAGGAATCACTCCTTACGCTCTCATTGTTCCATTCATCTAGTGATTCCCCCTTATATTGGCTCTCCTTGCATCGGTGAAAGTCCGTAAAGAGCAGGGAGCTTTGGCTGAGGTGATAGTGATCTATCGCTCCATTGTTGCCCTTGACCTAGTATTTGCTCTACAAGTTCCCCTCCTAGGACCCTTGCTAGTTTGAGCGGTAACAGTGCCAACCCTAAAGCTAATGGCCAATATAGGAGACCCCACGGGACTAGGGTACAAGGCTAACAACGAAATCGAGCAAGGGAGACAAGAGTACAAACCTAGCCCACTCTTTTCGCAAAATTCCCCCACTAATCCAGGCCCAAGAGTGCCCATGACAAGTAAGGAAAATTACTCAACCATACCAATGAAAATTCATACCTTCGGGTTTGGGAGGCCCACCTTCAAACATATAATCATAACAAATGGGTGAGGGACCACATGGCTGGCTCAGGTGGCAGAGATAATAGCACATCAAGCTATCTGGCGGTTGTTCGCTGCCAAGGACTATCTAGGAGAAAAAAAATTCTCCCACACACTACCCACGGGTGGTGGGTAACAAGTACGACCTCCCACACATCATTCAGCGTGATGGAGTTAGACTCCACCATCACATCCTACCACACCTGATGTTATGCAACCTCCTAATAACTGAAAGGATCACTATCAATGAGCTCATTCATCAATGCCTTATACCCTGAATACCTTTTTGGCGGTCTACTATCCCTGGTGTTTGATCTCAGAGCTCCCACAAACTCTTGTGTAGCACCTTTGTTTATTCTCCCACTACTAGTGGGTGGAGCTTCATGCTTCTCATCCAGGTGTTGTTGCTCCACTTGCTGCAAACTCTTCTCGGCACCTGTACCTGCGCATGTACTAGTCATTGTACTCATACTAGTTCCCTGAGCCTGAGATCCATGTTCATCCCTTAGAGCTTTGTTGGTTCACTCTGATCAAATGTTGGCAACTCGCGAGATCTCCTAAAGGCTTTCTCCTCCTAGCACTTTACATCTCATCTCACGATAATCTTCCTGCTACCTAGAATATAGATCTTGTATGCTTTGAATGTTTCTCTATAACCAACAAAATATCCCTTCTCTATAGTTGAATCCAACTTGGTGTGCTTATCATTTGGAATGTGACAATAAGCTACATTGCCAAAAATCCTAAGTGTCCGACTTCTGGCCTCTTTCCCATAAATGCCTCCTTGAGTGTCATCTTCCCTAATGCCTTGTGTGGAACCCTGTTCTGAATGTGTACTGTTGTACTACATGCTTTTGCGCAGAGATATCTAGGCATGTCCTCGTCATATAGCATCGCCCTCGGTGCTCAAACTATTGTCTTGTTCTTTCTTTTTGCAGCCCCATTGTGTTGTGGGTTGTATGGAGCTATCCACTCTCTCTTGATTCCTTCCTTAGCGCAAAATTTCTTGAAGGATTTCTCACTTTACTCGCCTTCGTTATATATTCGAAGAACCTTTATCTTCCTTCTCATTGAGTTCTCCACAAGAACCTTAAACTCTTGGAAGCGACAGAAGACTTCATCCCTTGTCTTCAAGAAGTAAATCCAAGTCTTCCTGTAACAACCCACCCCAAACTATGGGCATAATAGGAGTATTAGCATGCATATGAGGCATGCATAGGATAGCTACATATGCATACATCACATGCATTGCATTAGTATACTTACTAATTGATTATAAAGGATGTCTAAATAAAGGATAACTGAATTAATTATTAAAAATACTAGATTAAATACCTAAACCATTAAGAAGGTAGATCTTGCCCTAAACATAACACTCTAAAAAAAAATAGTAAATATTATTGTTTTTTTAATAAGAGTTAATACTTAGAATTTGGTTACTTAATTGTTCTTATTAGATAACATAAATCAATTAAATATTTATTATATATAAAAAATAAAAGGGAATTGTATATATAATATGTATATACAAAAACTAAAAAGAAAGTATGAAAGTATTAAATATTATATTAACTAAAAGGAATTATAATGTATTTGTGATAAAATCAAAGGAAGACACTATAAATAGATAAAAGAGGAATATAATTGATAGGAATAAAAGACCCTGTCGTAAAAAATGAAGGCAGTGATCTCCAACCATGAACTTACCATGTCAGAAGGCGGTCACCACCTAAGAATTTGGGAATAGTTTAATGATAGGGCAGTGGAGAGATTGCGAGAGGGGGAAGGCACCTTGTGAATATAAGGGGACTGACGGAGGACTTTTAGAGGGGTTGGAGGAATTTGAGGGTAGGGAAAATTCCGAATCTTGAACAAGGGGGCACGAAAGGGAAAATTTATGGTGAAGCAGAGGAGAATGAAAGAGAGGAAGAGTCATCGTGAAAGAAGTGAAATTAACTGAGAAATCGATATTTGAGCAATGTTCTTGGGATTTTGGGCACGGGGCCAGAAGACTCAATTTTGAAGTCTTCTAGATCTGTGAACCAGATAGGTTTATCCCCTAGATAGGTTGATACCCACTCTCTTTCATGGATTCTATTAATTCCCTCTTCCTTGCAATTTCATCTTGGATGGCCTTCTCCCTAGCGTTATCCTCATAAAATTTTCAAGCTTGGAAATGTATTCTGCCCTAATAGGACCTAACAGTGCATTTGGTGCATCACATGGCTTTACTTGGCCTCTTATCCCAGCCAAGTGTTGTTTCAACCTAAGAATACCCCCACCTCCAATTGATTTATGGCATAATTTGCATATCATTTTTCCATCAATTACATCACAATGAGCCCATGCACTGTCCTTTCCTTTTGGAGCCATGTTTGCTTGAAATAATAACAATTTGCAAAGAAATCTGCCATTTTAAAAAAAATTGCAGCTAAGCAACATGGAAAACCAAAGATAAATGTAGGAAAACAAATGCACATGCAAGGCTCAAGCTACAAAATTTAATAGCATAGAGCTAGAGAGTTTATAGCATACATGATACTAGATAGATCATAGTGATAGAAGTGAGAAGTTATAAC
>APFE031515761.1:125246-138347 GCA_000404065.3 Pinus taeda
TAGCCCCAAATCCTCACTTTATTCCAGCAGTAGCAACAGCACAGCAGTTCTTCGGCAGCTTGGATGCAATTAAGAGAGAGGCCATTTCCTTACCATTCTGAGTGTATTTCTTCACTTGTCTTGTGCAAGTCGAGCTGTTATCTTTCTGATCACCTCTTGTACTCTTTCCATTACTCAGTGTAATAAAATGGCTTAGCATTTCTCTCTACATTTCTTGAGTATCTGCTTATATTCCATGTATACATTATTGTATGTTGCACTACTGTAATTTTTATCTCTTTGAGCTTCCCAACTACTATACCACTTGTGTGTTTTTCTCCTATACTCTTAGACAGAGTCTGGAAAGGGCCAGGTAGCCTCCAGATCTCGTCCTCTTTTCAGAGGCGACATATCTGGTAAACGCCCTTCCAGTCCATCTCTGGTTGGAGTTTGCTTGTGTTTGAGGGATATCCCTGAAAAGGGATATTACATAGCAGAAGCAACTTGCAGCAGTGATAGGTGGCACCCCTCCTAGAGACTTTATGTGTTTTCCTTTGAAGGACTAAGGGGCAGCTAGAGAGAAGAACAAAAGCGAAGGACTAATAGGACAAGATATGACATAGAGGTTGCAGCGAGATTGTCATTGTATCTTGTATTCCCTACACTGTTGTATTATTCAGATTGGTTTAATATAACGAAGATTGGGTTGTACATATTTGTACAATATTTTGTAAAAAGTTATCTATATTTTGTGCACTAGTAGATTTACTACTTTATATTGTTCCGTTGTGCAAAGTAGTTTTGTTGAGATTCTTGATTTGGTAGCGTCAGAGATTCTAAGATTCTATCCTAGACCCAAGATCATGGAAATTCAACATAGATTTGTGCTTCACTGAATTGCTCCGATACCATGTGAAAATTCTATTATAGATACTGTTATTTATTCTTCTATCTTTAAAGATTATTTTCCTTTTGTAAAGTATCTTACAACAAATACTAAATAAAAACACAACTGCGATTCACCAAAAATAAATCACAAGAACTAAGAAGATTACACACTCATAAAATCAGACACTAATATTTTGGACAAAATAGTCCTTGGAAAAACCCCAATGTGGGGAAACAAATTCTTTAGATGGAGGCTTTATTATTAATATCTTCAGCAATAATACTACAATAGAGAAATACAATTCGCTTGCCTTTTATTGGCAAAGCTCCGAAAAAATATTTTCTTCTCTTCTGGAAGTCAAATCAAACCTCTGGAAGCCAATCAACCCACTGGAAGCAACTTGGCCCACCTCTGGCAATTCGCACTGCCTCAAACTGGCAACTCGCATTGCCTTTTGGAAATGTGCACTGCCTCCGAGAAATTATTCTGGCAAGATAAATTGCCTCTAGCAACTCGCTAAAGCCACTTGCACTACTTCTAGCAAATATTTTGGCAATCGATAATTCGATCGATGACTCTAGCAAATCGCATTGAAAACTGGCTACTTGCTCTTTGAAATTCGGCCTCCTTTTGTCTCTCAAGAACTGGTAGCAACTGTGAAGAATTCTCTTCAGCAAACTTTTCCTCAATCACTATCGTTGAAACTGTTGTTGGTGTCTCTCACGCTATCACTACGCACTTGCTATCACTACAAATTTGTTCTTCTGAATTGTTTGAATGATCTCCAAAGGCCCCATCAATCTCCTCTTATAATCTCTCATTGACGAATCAACGACCATGATCTAATTCCAATCAATGGCTAAGATATCTTGATTTCCTCAAATCACTTTTCTAGAAGTCACTAGAAAAAAATTGATTTGTCTCAATTAATCCCAATTAGTTAATGTTGGAAAATGTAACTAGGTTCGGTATTCATAATAGTCATTGTATATGTGTCATTATATATTCCTTGTAAAAGCAAAGGAAGAAAAATAATTATTAGTTTTCAATCATGGGTTTCATGCTCAAGTCAAATTGTTATTTAGGTCAAACATGTTCGTCATGCTTCTAGGGTTTATTGAGTCAAAAAAAATATTTGTCATAAGTCAAATCATTATACTTGAGTCAAGTCCTAATTGGACTTTTGAAAGAAAATGGAAAAAGAATTTAATTTGAGTAAAAAATGTCAATTTTGTCCTAGACAAGTCGGCCTTGGAAGGGACCCATTTGACCTCCTGGATGTGTATAAATAGAGGATAGTTCGAACTCGTTCGGAGTCAAACAAGAAAGTTCAATTCTTGTGGCAAGAAGTGAGAGAAATACCAACAAAGAAATCTAGAAAGAAGAATGAAGGTCTAAGGAAGTCAAAAGAGAGAGAGCAAAGGTCTAGAGATTAATTTTCTGCCCTAAATCTCTCGCATGTGCGAAGTTGTTGGGGCCGGAGTTGTAGATTTATTACAAGGGGAGAAAATTTTGTTGTAGGGACCAAAATACAAATATTTGACCAGATTTGGAAGGCTTTGACTTGAGCTGACTCTGACTTGTTGGAAGAGTTTGTAAGGAGGGTTGACTTGCGTCTTGTGGAAGGCCTTGATCTTGGTGTTTGGGTCTTGGATTTCTCACTTTGATATGATTCTATAAGAAGAGAAAATTTCACTGGGTTTTCCCCCTTGTGGGATTTTGGCCTAGCTTGGAGCCTATATCTTGTGTTCATTGTCTTTTTGTGATCTTCAAGGCTTATTGTTTTGGTAATTGTTTGATGAAAATAAGATAATAAAAGTAATAATAAGGCAACATATATTCACAAGCAATTATTAAGTAAAGAGAAATCACCCTAATTGTTGCACTATTGATTTCTCAACATGGTATCAAAGAAAAGGTGAAGGAAAGGCAACTTGAAGATCACTCTTGTTGGCATAAGTGGAATACATTCATCAGAGCTACTTTGGAAGACATCATTTGCTAAAGGCATAAGGAAGAAGGCTCAAAAGAAGACTACCACATCAACTATTCATCTCTCTATCATTGAAGGTTGTTGATTACTCATCATCATTTTGAAAAAGATCAATCTCTCTCTCTTAGAAGGTGTTTGATCATCACTCACTTTGGAAGTCATCATCTAAGAAGCATCAAGAATCCTGGGAACATCATCTACACTCTTGAAGCATCATTATTCATCTTGAAGCAGCTTGAAGATATTATTTGTTCTAATCATCCTAGAAGTCATCATTCTAGTACATCTTTGAAGTCTCTTGGAAAATCATGGGGCATCAAAATATTTGAAGACATCATCATCAAGCAGGTCACTCTTTTTACAAGTAAGTACTATATTATTCTCTATGTCTCAATCTTCAAATCAAATGACTTCATTTTGTAAGGAAGGCAATAAGCTCGATGGGTCAACAAACTTTCAAGAATGGAAGAAGAGAATAGATTTGGTGCTCATAGAAAATGAAGTCACAGACTACATTCTAGGCAAAGTTGCAGAGCCAGAGAAGGATAAGAATCAAGAATGGGCCAAGTACACTAAAGGAGAAGTTAGGCTCAAAGGATTCCCACTTAACCCATCAAAGATCATCTTATTCCCTTTGTTGCAGATTTGGGAACATCTAAAGCAATTTATGACAAATTAGTGAAAATATATTCAGTCAATACCATAGGTCATAAAATATCTCTAAGGAATAGACTTTACAAAACAGGGTTATCAAGGGATGAAGACATGGCATCATATCTTATAAAGGTCTCACGGTTGAAGGATCAACTAGAAGGGCTTGGAGAAGTGGTTTCTGATTCTGAATTAACTAGTATACTCAATGCTTTACCTTTCGAATGGAATATTTTTGTGGCAAGCATCTATTCAAGAAAGGACACTCCAAATTTCGATGAGTAGTGGTCTTTGGGTATCCTATAAGAGACAAGATTGAAAGCCAAAGATAACACTAAACCCAATGAAAAGTCTCAAGCTTTTCTTGCTAGATCAAAGAAGAAGAATGGAAAGTTTGTAAGGTTTGAACCTCATTGAAAGAACAACAATAACAACATCAATCAACCACATGGAAGACAAGATATGTCCAAAGTACAATGCTTTGGATGTCATTAGTTTTTTTAGCATCGGATGTGTTCTAGCCACAAAATTTGGTGGGAGAGACTAGAATGCATGAGATCTTCAAAACCCAGAAATCGTTTCTGGAAATTCCACCTAGAGATGACTTAATTAGATTATTAACCTACTTTTTAATGTTTCCTAAGTCTAAACTTAGGAAAACTAGTTAATTAATCATAATTAATTAAGTGAAGGTGAGAATAGTCTAGAAACTCACACGGATCGACTTCAAGATGATCCTAGCCCTTGGTTAAGTTTTAATCTTGGTCGTTGGTGCTCCAACAAAGGATTATAAGAAGAAGTTGATGGGCACTTGGAGAAGACACTTCAACAATTCGATTTCCTTGGCAAGTCGATTTCCAGAGAGCAGTAGCAATTGCCGGAGAGCTTGAGATCGAAGCAGAGAGTGGGGGGCAGAGGCAGTGATCTGGAGGAAGTTTTCCAGATCCGGAGAGGCAGCAGCAAGTGACAGAAGTGATCCATGCAGAAGTAGCGCAAAGACTACGCAGTAGCTGGAGCAGAGCAGTTCGAACTAGCTAGGGAGGAAGTCGATTCAGCTTCCAGAGGTAGGAAAAGTCTTCCAAAGGGCCAAAGAATCACTTCCAGCAGCAGAGACAGGCTAGACAGCTTGCTCAAAGGTAGATTCGAGCCACACGTGTGAGAGGCAGTGCAGGGACTACGTAGAGGGCCTATGTGGGGGTTTGGACGGCCAATTTTTCTGAAGGAGCCAGTGCTGGGATTGCTTGTGGGGGTGAGAGAATTTTCTCTCTAAGTATTTATGTTAGATACTCGCTGATTGGATTGTCGGTTGGGCATCCATAGTTTGTACTCATATTTCACTGTTGCATAATAATAAAACCCTCAGTTGCTGCATCGGTTTTCCCAAGTTTGGTTTTTCCGAGGACATTTGTCCAAAAATAACGGTGTCATATTTTTTGCGTGTGTGCTAGATTTTCTCAGTTTCCAGTTCTATTTTCTTCTGTAGTATTTGTGTGTGAAAATCACAGTGTGAATTATTTGGTATATGTCATAGCAAACTGCAAATAAATTATTAAATAAATTAACAATTAGGAAAATAATTTCTAGTTGTTGTGATAGATTGAAAATTTCACATGGTATTAGAGCGTGAGTGATCAGCCGGGAAGCTCGGAAGTGGAGAAGGGAATTTTGCTAGGCAGATTCCTTGGATGTAGAGGGTTTTGTAGCAACAGAATCAACATCGAGTGGAAGAGAAATTGCACACACAGAGGGTTACTAGCCAAGAAATATGGTTTTCCCAGTCGCAGAATGGTAGTAGCAGCTAGCAGATCTGCACATTCCATGAGGGAGTGCGAGTAGCAGAGCAACAACTAAGAAGAGGAAGAGGGAGTTTCCAGATCAGATCTAGATATGGCCACAACAGGGATAAGGATAGGTTGGATGGAGCTTCCAACTACGTCATCTGGAAGGCTAGGATGTTCTTCCTTCTAGATGAATATGGCCTGAAATCTTACATAGATAATCGGGTGGCAGTTCCCCAGGATGTGAATCAGCTCAAAGAATACAAAAGGAGATGGCAAGGGCGAAGCGGTTGATCTTGGATGGAATTCAAGATCGTATAGTCTTACATGTGGCAGACAAAGGAATTGCCTAGGAAATGTGGGTAGCTCTCTCTACGCTATATCAGGGTACTTCAGAGCAGAGGAAGATGTTCCTGGAAGAAAAGTTGAGATGCATTACGATGCAAAAGGGGGAAGGCATAGATCCCTTCCTCACCAAGATTCAGGAGGTCTGAGATCAGCTTGTAGTTGTAGGGGCAGTGCCTCAACCATTAGAGCTAGTACGGTTGGCACTAAACAGTGCCTCAGAGGATTTGCAAGTCTTCATTCAAAGTATATTGGGTTGAGACACGCTACCTAGATGGGACAAGATGTGAGCCGATTTGCAGTAGGCGGAAATGAGGTGAGCTTTGCTTAAGAGCTCCATCAGTGGCCCTAGGAGAATGTGGCCCTAGCAGCGAAGGGTCCCAGTCAAGGGCAAGGGGAACAGAGGAAGAAGAAGAAGTTCCTATCAAAGGTCAAGTGCTTCAGGTATGGTGAGCTCGATCACTACAGCACGCAATGTCCTCAGAGGAAGAAGGACAAGCAGGACCAGTAGGTAGCATCTGCGAAAATATACAAGCTTTCCTCTAGGCTAGAGGAAGAGTTTGCTATAATTGCAGATATACCTCCAGGAGTGAGGTGGGGTGATTTGGTGTTGTAGCCGCAAAGAGCTATAGAGAGTAGACAGGGTCTTTGAGGATTCCACCTCATTGATCATTACCTGGCTACAATGGGCCCACAATATTCAATAGTGGGATGGATCAGTGGCAGTTGATGCAGTCAGTACTAAAGTGACAGTTGCAGACTAGTAGCAATCGGCGCTAAGGAGCGCAGTGTAATGTCGACAGCAGAGCAGGTGGTTCTGTGCAAAGTTAGCAGAAGCGTAGATTTTTCAGTGACAGTGCAGAGGCTAGTAGCAATCAGGACTCAGGAGACAAATACATCGTACTAAACACAGATGATTCAGTATTTTAGATGCTTCTTAGTTGCAGTAGTTGCAGTTGCAACAACAACAGATGAGAGAGAGTTGCAATGCAGATGCAGAGTTGGCAGCAGTATAGTAGTGTTAGCAGTAGCATAGATGCAGCATCATAGTTGCGTAGTAGTTGGTGGGAAGCAGTAGTCAGACATCAGCAGCATGACAGGAGATGACACAGAGACGAAGTGTTATGACAACGTGTGCAACACTAGAATATAGTCCTCGCTAAGAGGGAGTGTTAGTTTTTGTAGCATCAGATGTGTTCTAGCCACAAAATTTGGTGGAGAGACTGGAATGCATGAGATCTCCAAAACCCAGAAATCGTTTCTGGAAATTCCACCTAGAGATGACTTAATTAGATTATTAACCTATTTTTTAATGTTTCCTAAGTCTAGAGAGCAGCAGTTGTTGCCGGAGAGCCAAAGATCAAAGTAGAATCAATGAGGGGCAGAGACAGTGACTCGGAGGAAGTTTTTCAAATCTCAAGAGGCAACAACAAGTGACAGAAGTGATCCACGGAAAAGCAGCGCAGAGACTGAGCAGTAGCTAGAGCAAAGTAGTTTGAACTAGCTAGGGAGGAAGTTGATTCAGCTTCCAGAGGCCAAGAAAGTCTTCCAAAGGGCCTTAGAATCACTTGTAGCAGCAAAGACAGGCTAGACAGCGTGCTCAAAGGAAGATTTGAGCCACATGTGTGAGAGGCAATGCAGGGACTACACAGAGGGCCTACGTTGGGGTTTGGACAGCCAGTTTTTCTTAAGGAGCCAATGTCGGGATTGCTTGTGGGGTGAGAGAATTTTCTCTGTAATTATTTATGTCTGATACTTGCTGATTGGATTGTTAGTTGGGCATCCATAGATCGTACTCAGATTTCATAATTGCATAATAATAAAACCCTCAGTTGCTGCACCGGTTTTCCCAAGTTGGGTTTTTCCGAGGACATTTGTCTAAATATAACGGTGTCATATTTTTTATGTTTGTTCTAGTTTTCTCAGTTTCCAGCGCTATTTTCTTCCGCAACATTTGCATGTGAAAATCACAATGTGAATTATTTGGTATTTGTCGTAACAAATTGCAAATAAATTGTTAAATAAATTAACAATTAGGAAAATAATTTCCAATTGCTGTGATAGATTGAAAATTTCACAGACGCAATGAATATGGACATTTTAAGAGAGATTGTCCCAAGGATTATAAAAAAAGGAAGAACAATAGGAGGAAGGAAAGGAGTGGAGCTCACGTAGTTGAAGAAAATGAAGAACCTAAAAAGAAGTCGAAGAATGAAGATCCTAAGGATCTTTATTATTGAAGAACTCCACCTCTACTAGGTTTACTAGCAACTTGTTTTCTTTTGTTAGGAGATGGCAGTTAGAGTAGCATATGTAGTTACATTTGCATAAGTCTTTGTTTTTACGAATTATGGCATCATGGAAAGAAGCATATAGCATTGGAAGGATTAGAGTTTGTATATTCAGTTACATCTTATTGGAAAGCAGTCATCTAGTGGGGCAAGAATAGAAGGATTTGGACCATCTAGCACTTCATAGTTCATACAACTACTTTTTGGCATCACGTTGTTATAGAAACAATCTTCTAGCAAGACAGGATCACAAGGATCCATAATAGTAACAAAATTATGAGAAGGTTCTTCACTATGTGGAAGAATCATTGTAACATGGCAAAAGTATATTCTACTAGAAGATATGGAAGCAAGCATCAAAGAAGCTTGCAGGTATGAAGATAGTCAAGTTGCAGCAAGAAGGTATAATTGAATCATTTCTCATCTTAAGAAAGGAGTCTCATCTTCAAGGAAAGAAGCAACTCGTTCAGAAGGAAGTCGGCTACATGGCTATATGAAAGGAAAAGGTATGCATATCTTTAGAAAAGAGCTCTTGATTAGAAAGTAGAGTTCATGTCTTTAGAAATATTGTAGGAAGAGCTAGTTGCAGAAATGTGCTTGGAAGCATGAGCATGGTATGTCTTGGTTAAGATTGGATTAAGACAGAACTCTTCCATTTGGTTACTCGATACATAGAAGTATGATAGATGAGCATGGTATTGATCAACATTTGATATGGTCTCTTGAAAAACATAAGAAAAGATAGCAATGATAACTTCATAGGGAGTTATGAAAACCCTAATGGATACATATTGAACCTTGTTGATTGGTTCGTTCCATGAACACATTGATTGGTAGATGAAGAGCATGAAGAAGGATTCTAGTATAAAGATAGACCATGCAAAGGGATGTTGATCTCAGAGGGAGCTAGTTGTAGAATTTGACACCTTGACAAGTAGTTATCATGAATTGTTAACTCTAATATTGATAATTTGTTTGAGATATTATTTGGCTACCTGAAAGAACATGTTGCAAAAGTAGAGACTGGAAGAATAACAGTTGAAATAATATGATGTATCTACAGTTGTTTGATTTAACTCAATTCAAAGAGCACATGGATGGAGTGGACAACACTATGCCTTAGAAGAATATGTGGCAAAAATGTGAACACCATAAAAGGAGAAAAGGTAGCACGTCACGAGATAGCATGTTGGTCATGTTGGATTTGATGAAAAAATTCACTTTCCTAGATAAACAAAGGGAGCTATGATTAGCTCCACATTGATTGGTTTGACAAGACATTTTGATGACAGAGATACTGTAAATGATGGCTGATGGAAAGTGATATAAAAGGATTGATGGCAAGAACCATGTCACGAAGATAGATTGAGAAGGATTTTGGCTCCATAACATCCAGGAAGGTCGAAGCTCGGGAATAATATGATGATACGAGATAGGAGCCCTATAGCTACAACTAGATCTCCATGGAAGAATAAGTAGTTGATGATTGAGACAAGCTAAGGGTTGTGATGATGTCTCCCTGATTGAGAGGGAGTGAGGGATTTCCTCCTTGTTTGAAAAAGGTGTAAGAATTATCTCCCTGATTGAAGAGGGAATGATGTGAGACATCATATTCTCCATGTGTCATGCACTAGGCCAGGACTAACATTCATAAGTCTAGTGAAGACACCGGTAGGGAAAATGGAGGATTGGATAAGCATTAGGACTGGTACACCTTGAGGATTTGGAATCCAAGATAGGTAGTAGTCCCCATGGACCGATTCTCTTTGGGGATTTGACAGGGTATCCAAGATGAGAGTGGTCGAAGAGGACTGATATTATTTGAGGATTGGGAATCCAAGATAATAATAGGCTTGGAAGGACATACCTGGTGAACATTCAGATGGGGTATGTGCCTTGAATAGGTTGTGGTGTTGGTGTCCAAATGTATGCCTCCTAGTATTGTGCTTTAATCTAGTGGAAAATTAGAGCTTGTCAAAGTCAAGGCCTTGCTATATTGCAATTTGACAATGTTGGTTATGATGTTGATGTTTGATGTTGGCTTATCAATCTGACTCTTCTTATGAGAATATTTCAATTTGAGAGTGTCCTTGTACCGGTTATGTAATTATGAATACCTCCCTAGTTAAGAGGGAGTGTTGGAAAATGTAACTAGGTTCGATCTTCATAATTGTCATTGTATATGTGTCATTATATATTTCTTGTAAAAGCAAAAGAAGAAAAGGAATTATTATTTTTCAAGCACAGATTTCATGTTCAAGTCAAATTGTTATTTAGGTCAAACATGTTCTTCATACTTCTAGGGTTTATTGAGTCAAAAGAATATTTGTCATAAGTCAAATCCTTGTACTTGAGTCAAGTCCTAATTGGACTTTTGAAAGAAAATGGAAAAAGAATTTTATTTGAGTCAAAAATGTCAATTTTGTCCCCACAAGACCAAGTCAGCCTTGGAAGGGATCCATTTGACCTCCTAGATGTGTATAAATAGAGGACAGTTTGACCTCATTTGGAGACAAACAAGAAAGTTCAATTCTTCTGCCAAGAAATGAGAGAAATACCAGCAAAGAAGTCTAGAAAGAAGAGCAAAGGTCTGAGGAAGTCAAAAGAGAGAGCAAAGGTCTAAAGATTGTTTTTATGCCCTAAATCTCACATGTGCAAAGTTGCAGGGAAATTGCAGGGGGCGAAGTTGGAGACCTATTGCAGGGGGGCAAAAATCTGTTGTAGGAGCCGAAAAACAGAGATTTGACCAGATTTGGAAGGCTTTGACTTGAGTTGATTTTTACTTGTTGGAAGAGCTTGGGAGGATTGACTTGGGTCTTGTGGGAGGTATTGATCTTGGTGTTCGGGTCTTGGATTCCTCACTTTGATCTGATTCTATAAGAAGAGATAATTTTACTGGGTTTCCCCTTGTGGGGTTTTGCCTTTGGAGCCTATATCTTGTGTTCATTGTCTTTTTGTGATCTTCATGATTTATTTGGTAATTGTTTGATGAAAAGAACATAAAAAAGTAATAAGAAGGAAACATATCTTCACAAGCAATTATCAAGTAAAGAGAAATCACCGTAATTGCTGCCCTATTGATTTCTCAACAATTAACCCATTTCCCTAAGTTAGACTTAGGAAAATAATTAAAAATAGCTAATAAATCTAATGAAGATATTTTCACTTAGAAACTTTTTTTGGGTATTGGAGATAATTAATCCATTTGTGTTCCTAGCCTCGTAGACACCACTTGAGACTATAACACCTTTCCGAGCTACAAAAACTAACATCCCCAACAACAAAAAAGTCGGATGATTTCCTCTAAGCAAGGTGGAATTTATGAAACTCAGTGAATATGTATTTTGAGCATGTATAGACATATATTAAATTTATATTATATCTATTCTGTACTTGGTATACTTTTGTACTTTATCCTTATCCCTAACCTTATTACTCATCCGCTTGATTGTATATTATTGGAGAATTGGTTGACTTGTTCTCTCTCCCAACAATTTTTTGTACTCTATATTAGTTAATGCACATGAGTGTTCAAGATGTGTATAGTTCTGGCATTCTTCTTTGCTTCTGCTTGCACATTTGTCCTCTTGTGTTTTACTTGTATGTAAGTCTCTTTCCGTTGCTGGTAATGTGCTCATATCAAGTTGATGGGACTTGGTGAACATGTATTAAATTGCAGTTTATCTATTTGTATCTTAATACACTTTTGTACTGTATTCTTACCCTTATCCCTTTATCCTTATCCGTATCCTTTTAACTCACCCACTATGTCACGTTTTATTGGAGACTCGGTCAATTTTGATCACTTTTCCCACACTTTTGTACTCTATATAATCAATATAAATTTGTACGACATGTGTGTACAGTTCTGGCAATCATCTTCTGCTCGCATACCTGTCTTCTTATGTTCACTTGTATGTGATTATCTCTCCGTTGCATTTTATGCTCATATCAAATATCTACTACATAATATCCTTATCAAATTTCTTTTTTAGATGCTTTCTTTTCTGCACATTGTGTGTTACTAATTTTTAGTCTAATAAAGCCAAATGATGTTGCTTATATATTCAGGTGGAATCTTTACTCACAGAAATTTGTGAGTCTTCTATTGCAGAATTTGAACTTAAGGTATGCTCATGGAAATGTCAGGTTCTAAGTTTCATTGTTAAAATGTCCAGCAATTTCTTGACCCTTAAAAAAAATGAATATTTTCCATGTATCTGATGATTGTTGCTGAATAGTAATCAACTTTGTGTTGGTTGGGGTCTTATTCATGGAACAGGTCAAAGGATTCAAATTATATGTCAAGAGGGATGGGAGCAAATTAAAGGATTTAGCACCACCTCCAGCAGACTACCCTCCTGTGAGCACAAGTGGAAAAACTGAATTTGTGAAGTCAGGTATGCCATTGACTCCAGCTGACTCTGATCCAAATAATCCAAAAGCTTCTGCTTTATCATTATACAAAAAACCAACCATGCAGAAACTATTGGATAGTGCTGACGATGAAGGCCTACATTTTGTCACCTCCCCCAAGGTAAAAATTTAATGGCTTGTCATTCACGTCTGACATTCAGTTTTAGAATTAGCATCCTTGCAATACAAATAGCTGCTTCTTTCTTATCCTGACAATTTTGATGGTTTGCACTTGTAGGTTGGTCATTTTAGGAAAGCACGTAATACAAAGGGAAAATGGGGACGTCCAATGTGTGAAGAGGTAAGACTGTGGATCTGGACCATTGACTCTCTGGAGTCTGAATACATTGTTCTCTTTCTCATCCCTCGGGGATTTCTTTGTCATTCCTCTGCTCAACTGAAGAGAAAAACATGTCAGATGTATTTGATGCCAATATTTATACATTTATTTGCTAGTTAATTAATATAATATGGCTGGGTTTTGTAATCTGACATTTGATTTGAATAATCCAGTGATTGCATCTCTGTATTTCAAGTGCGCAGAACCTGTTTTGCTTTGCCCAGTTTTAAATGCTGGATATGAATGGATCTGATTGTATTCTTAATAGGAATTGGAGGTACATCATGTATCTTTGTAATGAGATAAGTGGCTATTACATGCCATATATATACACCTAAGTTGCACGAAACGGGGAAACGGGTACGAGTTTCTGAAACGGGAAGCGATACGAAACGCGACCTCCCCAAATTTTGGAAACG
>APFE031515761.1:138479-149104 GCA_000404065.3 Pinus taeda
ACATTAAGATTAAATTTACATCACATTTACTGATGAATGATCACATAATGAAAATAAAAATATCAGAATATCCAAAAGCAACCTTTATTATTTATCCAAATTTCAAAATCAGCCTTTATTTATATTAATATGTGAGGCTGCAAGTACAATAAAGACTATAAGGCTGCAAGAGAGAGATCCAAATCAGGATTTTCTGCATCCACATCCAATTCTTTAGAAGGACCATTGTTGTATTGGGAGTCTCCTCTTACATAGTTGAACGACCTTAGTGCTCTTGATTAAATACAAGTTTCATACCCTAGTACCCTACATGATCTTGATTATTGGGAGTTTCCCCTGCATAGAGGGCTTGGTTCTCTTGATTAAATACAAGTTCCATACCCTAGTACATGATAAAATCCAACGGAAACATTGCAATCCCTCCAATCCTGAAATTCTGAAAAACAAATAAGTCTGCTGGATTTTGAGTGAGATCTAAAATTCTACTTTCTCCATATGAAATCTAATGAGGGCGAAACCACTCTCAAACATCCTGAGTCATTTCATGGTAATGTTAAAAATTTAAGTAAAAGGATGAAAATGAAAATTAAAGGAGAATATCACTTTTAAGAATTTAACATTACCATGAACTGCATATCAACACTAGGGCAAAAATTCACTTTTATAACTTTAGACACGCATCTAGAAGCAACAAGAAGTCACTAACATGCCATAAAAGTAAATTAAAAAGCAAAAATAAAAAATAAAAAAAACACAAGTTAATGAGGAAACGTGGGTTGTACGGCCCTGAAACGCGTTTCTGGCCGTACTGACCACGTTTCCGTTTCGGGAAACGTGGCAGTACGACCGGAAACGCGTTTCACGGCTGTACCAAACGCGTTTCCGCGTTTCATACCCGTTTCCGTACGGAAACGGACCTCTATGCCACGTTTCCTGCAACATAGATATACACATATATTGATTGATTGAATGCAAAGGATGATGGTTGTACAGTCCATATCATCACTCACACACACACACATATGACTATAGCATAAAGTTATAACCTTATGAAGAGACATAATTATATTCTTTGTATAACAATTATACTTGTGACGTTCATTACAAGTCACCCTTCCAAAAATGCTTCTTTCTCAAAGCATTCAAAAATGGATCTTGTATGATCTTGGATCTTTGATGATGACGAATATAGGACACTTCTTTTGTAGAACAAGATAATTTTCCAATCTGCTTTATTTTGGAAAAATGGTGGAAGTGGTAAAAGAGGATCAGAACCATGGAGATAGTAATTTTGTCTATTTGACAAGAACTTGATGAAGTGATGTTGTAAAATCATGGTAATTATGTTCAAAGCATCTAACCATTTGCCTCCAACTGTGATTTCAACATCCATTAACAAGGTAGCATACATGAATGTTTGAAGAAAATAGCCATTCATTGAAAGATTCACTTTATGGTGTTTACTAGGACATGAGAGTTGAGAACCACTAGCAAAACCATTGTTCAAATTTGACTTGACGGCAAACGAAGAGATTTAAATGATGAGCCAAGGAAATGTCAATGAAATTACTGGTATTGGCAGAAGTTGAACAGAACAGAGTCCAGACAAGTACTAATAATTGACTCTTTAATTTTCCCTTGGAGATTTTGAGTATTTTGACTTGTATTTGTATTAATAATTGTAAGGGACAGGTTTTTCAGTTGCTTTTTAAAACTTTGATATTTCCATTGTTAGACTGATTGAGACTATAGTGAATATGTTGCTCATCTTGATTTCCATTATGCTTTTGCCCCATGCTCCCTGTTGAATTTTCCACAGCATATTAGATTCTGATTTGGGACTTAGAATCTCTGACACAAACTCACTCAAATGCCACAACAAACTTCTTTGCACAGCGAAATAAACACACATTAGTGAATCAACTAGTGCACATGACCATTTTTAACCTTTCAAACCCTTATTTGTTATATTACAAACTAGAATACAACAATCTTAGGGCTCCTGTATAAGGGATCATGGCCCTTACTTACAGCCCTGATACAAGGACACAACTAGGGTTTGGTGTCAGTCACTTTGACCACCAATCTACCCTAAACAAGACACACTTGACCTACTTGTTGATGTGGTGCTCCGCACTCCTTTCAGTCCACATGCCCTGAACACATCTAGTGGGTCCTCTTGCCTTCCCATCTGGTGATCACTGCAACTACATCTTAGCTTCCTAGCCTGCCATTATCAATGACCATAACTCCTTTTGTGTAACAACCCATTAATAAAATTTTAAAACTTTAAAACTTTATAATATATATATATATATAATATATATATAATATATAATATATAATATATATTATATTATATATATAAATATATTATATTAAATTTTAATAAAGTATAATCATTAGACTTTATAATATAAATTATAAAACAGATCATAAAACTTTATAACATATATAAAGAAACGTTATAAAATATATACTTAAAATTTTGTAATATATATAATGTAAATGTTATAAAATAATGTTAATTAAACCTTATGACATTTATAATGTAAAATAATAAAAGGGTACCAGCGAAATTTATATCGTAGCTGTCCAAACCAACTGAATACTTATTACAGAGCACAGAGGAGAGTTGGAAAATATCTGAGAGCCATCAATGCATGGAAGGCAGTGGCTGCAAGTGGGAGGGCGGCCACTGCCAGGCCGGTAAATAAATAGCAGAGGCCGGAACCGAGAGAGGGGGGGAAAAAGAAGAGAGGAGCAGAAAGAACCAGGAGCAGGAATTCACCAGGAGAAAACCAAGAGGAAGTTAATTATCCATTGGAAGAGCTTTAAGTTGTTTGAGGTTCTGGGCACGGAGAGACAGAGAGCTTCTGTTGTGAAGTTTTTCTGGATTGAGCAGCTAGGTTTGCTCAATCTGGTTGGGTGGTATTGGTCTCCCGGAGACTGGATCAAAACAGCCACGACAGCATCAACAGCACCAGCAGAATCAGCCACAGTTGAGGTAAGTACAAATTTAAATTCTTCAGGCTTTCTGTACTTCAGATTCTTGTTATTGTTTTTGGTCATTACACATGGTATCAGAGCTGCGTTCAAACCCTTTGGGACCTCACAGGCCCTGCACAGCTAGAATTTCGTATAAACATACCTGTCTGCGCGTATAAAAAAAAAAATCCCTGCGGCATGACTTTCTGTTGTACCGAAGCTATAGGTGTCAATGGCTTAGTTTGGGACTGATACTGGGTCTGTCATAGATTAAGAAACAACCCCTCCGGTCCGAATCGTTGGAAAACCAGAAAATAAATATGCTTAAGTAACGTCCCAGTCAAACCGTCTATGGCGAATTTGTAATTATAGTCTACATACAAATGTCCGTAAATAGTGTCATCTTCGGTGCAAAGGGTTTAGATTTGCTCCATGGATATCGTTCTTTCTGCTCGATGCCCTCTAAATTACCTGCAACGAGCAGAGCTGAAATGTTGGGGAGCTCAGCAAATGCGCAAAAAATGCCATTCATACACTCTCGCCAGACGCCTCTAATGGCAGTAACAAACCCATTATCCTCGTCAGGCTAGTTGGGGAATCCTCACCCTCATTTCTCATCGAAATTATATCCCAAACAGGTTGTGTTCCCTTGCAGAATTGCATGTAAAATCGAAGTAGACACTGAGAAAATCGAGCGCCGCCTCATCAAGAAGGGCTTCATGCCGACGCCGAAATGATCAAGAAGGGCTTCATGCCGACGCCGAAGATCATTTATAGGCTGCGTAAAAACCCTGAAGGCTAAGAGAAAGGCCAAGAAGAACCCCGAACCCGAGGTCCACGAACGCATTAAGAAGGTTCTGGAAGAAGAAGCCGGATTCGAAGCTGCGGCTCGCGAATATGAACTGCTGTTAACGATATTTATGAATATAAGCTCAAGTCTACATACGTGATAAGCAATTATCAGGGTTTACAGGAGTTCCCACAGCCAAATATGCCAAACACACCGTTCAGTATTCGAGTTAAGTGCTTCGGATATGTGCATTATCATAAGTGAATACAGGACTTATCCGCAGATACACGAGTGGTCGCCAGATACGTGAGCTCTCAATGGATATGCTCCCTATCTCCACGTGAAATACGATTTTAACACAGGATACGCTGGTTATCATTGTATGATAGGCATGCTGTTACGCTGATAGGTGAGATCTCTACCGTTTATGCAAGTATTTAGTATCGGATATGGGAGGAAAAATGCCGAATATGCGGCAATCTGGGTCATTATGCGAGATATCAGCGAGGATACGCGATATATCATCGATATTTACGCGACATATCACTTAATACTTATCATGATAGACGCTTTATTAGGTAATACACGAATTACCACCTTGCGTGATACGAATTACTAGAGATACAGCGGTGCTTTGAGGATAAAGTTCACAATTACCAAACCGATAAACCTTACCTTTAAATCGATCAGTTGTCGAGGCATTTTAAGCAAGTAGAAGAGAGTAACAAAATCCCCTGGACTAATATCTAAATCAAGGATCACAGGTTTTCCTGATAATCAGCCCTTTAGATTATTCTTGTAAAGGACTTCCTTATAGAATGGAAATTCTGTTTTCATGTTGAACTTTGCAGTTTGATGTGGACTATTCAGTGAATGAAGGAAACTTATAAAATATTCCTTGTCAAGCTTGTTGTCAATATCCTTATTTGGCTTAGCCTTTTCTGCAGCTAGTACTTTCACTCCTTCACTAGCAGATACCTCCTTTGTGTATCCATCCTGTTTGCATCACGTTTAGAGTATTCTATGTCTATCAGCTTACTACAAGAGACTTACACAATAATTGAATCTGCCAACAAAAATGGAAGTTGTATATTGATATGCATTAGACACCTTGCAGAACTTTGTTTATATCTTGAGTCGATCTCTTATTAAATATTTAGGATTGTTTCCAGAGCTTGTTTGCCTTGTGTGCATCAACATTATCACATGTTTAGTTTATTTCTTTAGAAGTTCGACCATGGAAGATGCTAAGGTACTAAGACTACAGTCAAAAATGATTACTTGTGTCTGTTTTATCAAGAATTTGTGCTTAAAAAAAAAAAAAAAAAAAAAAAAACTTTAAACTATAATATGAGATGCATCATTGCATCAACAAGGCTAAATACACAAACAGTCACAACATGAGATGAATGTGTTATTATTTATGTAATCTGGGCCATTTGCCAACCACACTGTAAGGCTTCTCTGCCCTTTCTCACATAATATAAGATTTTCCGTATGTTATCACATAATGTAAAGCAGTCTAGGATTTATGCTGGTAAAGTAAAAGCCATATATTTCACCAAATCGAAACAAGTCCGGGAATTGAGCAACTAATATGGTAAAAAAAAAAAAAAAACTGGAGATACCTCTGCAACAAATGCACCTCCATACCAAAGTAACTATTAAAATCGGTGTTGCACTTATCCCCGATATATTCAAATGATTGCAATAATGTCACCAAACGGAAACCAACCTCGGGAATATATATCGCGATAATCTTCTTTTATGGATTTAGCCATATCCAAGTAATATATTCGGGATATAGTTATATGACCCCCTTAAAAGTAATAGTTAGATTGAGGTATGACAGATATGTTACCGATGTACGTTATAAACGAGACATCTAACATTTTCATTTTGTACATGTTATTAGGTAAATAAAACTTTAGATGTCTTACCGTAAGAGCTAAATAAACATACACTTCTGCATTATTCATATTAGGATAGAATACCCTGCATTAGGAAAAGGAGGTCGCGAGACCATCCTCCTTGACCTCGGTACCAGTAAGATCCGCCTAGCGGGTAAAAATAGCAAAACTATACCCGTTTATAAATGTGAAGTTGCAAAGAAAATTGTGTTAAAAATTCGGTTACCCACCTCATTTTTTTTTTATATATATAAAATTTTATATTTTTCAGGGACCATTACCATGGTGAGGACGTATGAGCGACGACGACGTGACCAGGCAACATCATCACCATTAATGCCGCCACCGTCACCATCACCATCCCCATCACCTTCGTCACCACCAAGACAACCGTCAACGTCAAACGCTCCAACGCCAGAGTTGACTGTGATAATGAACTCTTTGGAAGCCTTATTGGAGACATTAAAGGAGTCAGCTAAGGCTAAAAACAAAGAGGAATTTCAGCATGTAGCCACCAGTTCAGCGGAACCACATAATTTGGAGCCCAGAGGATCGAGAGAAGACATCTCTAGAGAGCTTCAGAAAATTAGACTCCCAGAATTTTTGGGAGGTCGAGCGGGTGAACGCGCTGAGGCATGGTTGGAAGGGATGAACCGGTGCTTTAGGTTAAGAGAATATTCGCCTTCAGCAAAAACAAAAATTGTCGTGTTTCAACTAAAGGAAAGTGCCTTGATTTGGTGGGGGAACCTGGAAAAGCAGCTACACCTTACATCAGATAACGTTCCTTGGGATCTGTTTGAGGAAAGGTTCCGCGCGAAGTATTTACCCCCATACTTTCAACAACAGCAAGCCAGAGCCTTTCATACACTAATCCAGGGAAGTAAAACGGTGGAAGAGTACGAAATAAGGTTTATGGAGCTGGTAAAATACATTCACTACTTGGACTCTGATGAACGTCAAGCTGAACGCTTCATATTTGGGTTAAATCCTCGCATCAGAGCCTTGGTAAGTATGTGGAAACCGTCATCTGTAGCCGAGGTAGTCGAATGCGGCCGTTATGCAGAAGAGCACCTTGGAATCAAAAAGGATATAGGGCCAGCAGGGCCCTTACAATCAGGACTTCCAGGGAAGGCTCCCCGGAACTTCTTCAGAGGAGGTAGCTCGAGGCCACCTTACAGTAACAGGTTTACCCCAAATATGGGGACAAGAGTTCCCATGGCTGTAAACACTATAGCTGCGGAATCATCCAACACCAGACCATGGGCATCGCAAGGGACTACAGGTAGAGAAAGGAGTGCGAGAGGAATCAACATGGGAGGACGCGGCTCGTTCTCTAGAAATTCACACCTTGATTCAAGAGGATCAGCGCAGCTCAATTGTTGGGGATGTGGGGGGCCGCATTTCCAGCGTAACTGCCCAGAAGCGTCATCGGATATATTGCAAAGGACTGGGAAGGAGCCGATATCAGCCAATCGAAGTAATTATAGAATTCATGCAGTAGTCAACCACGACCAAGCAGCCCATCAATCCACTGTAGTGGAATCTTCAGGTATTATCAATGGTGTAAAACTCAAAATCTTATTTGATACTGGTGCCACAAATAGTTTCATTTCGTCATATGCATTAAACAAATGTGGGTTGGCAGCTCGTAGACAAAATGATTTCCACCAAGTGGAAATGGCCTCAGGAGAACTCCAAACCGTGGGCTTGAGTGTTGACCAATGCAAAATTGACCTGGGGGTCTGTTCGACTAAACTCAGAGTCTATGTCACAGCCTTAGGGACGTATGATCTCATCATAGGTATGGATTGGCTGGAAGCTCACCAAGCTTGGGTAGATTGTTATGGAAAAAGGATTTTGGGCTTAAATGATGAGGGAGAAGTAATCCAAATTCAAGGAATCAAGAGAGAAGTTTCTTTACGCTACATTTCGGCAATGCAGGTGAAGCGTTGTTTAAGAAAGGGTTGTCAGGCTTATGCAATTCACGAAGTAAGCCAGGAAAAGGGACCATCCTTAGAACAATATCCGGTGTTAGCCGAGTTCCCGGATGTATTTCCAAAGGAACTACCTGGATTACCCCCGGTAAGAGAATTGGATCTCACTATTGAATTAAAGCCAGGTACCCAACCGATCTCTAAAACGCCTTATAGAATGACAGCTCCAGAACTTCAGGAATTGCAAATCCAGTTGAAGGAACTACTCGATGTAGGGCTTATCCGGCCCAGTACTTCACCTTGAGGCGCTCCTGTAATTTTTGTGAAGAAGAAAGACGGATCCTTAAGATTATGCATAGACTATCGAGACTTGAATCGAGCTACAGTAAAGAATCAATACCCTATGCCACGAATCGATGATCTTTTCGATCAAATGAAAGGAGCTGCTGTCTTTTCAAAAATTGATCTTCGATCAGGGTATCATCAGCTAAGGATTTCTGAAAATGATATCTCTAAGACTGCATTCCGGACACGTTTTGGGCACTATGAATTTACTGTGGTACCATTTGGGTTAACAAATGCGCCAGCCGTATTCATGAATCTTATGAACAGTGTTTTCCGTCAGTATCTTGATAAATTTGTACAAGTCTTTTTAGATGATATTCTCATCTATTCCAAGAATGAAGAAGAACATGAAGAGCATTTGCGGCTAGTATTGTCCTGCCTTAGAGAACGTCAGTTATATGGAAAACTGTCCAAGTGTTCTTTCTTTCAGGAAAAGATTCATTATTTGGGTCACATCATATCAGGTGAAGGGATTTCAGTAGATCCTGAGAAGGTAAAAGCGATCATGGAATGGCCAATACCAAAAAATGCACATGAGATACGAAGCTTTATGGGCTTAGCAGGTTATTACCGGAGATTTGTGGAGGGATTCTCCAAAATCGCAAAGCCAATCACAACCCTCCAGCGTAAAGGTGTCAAGTACGAGTGGACCGAGGAATGTAATAATGCATTCTCTGAACTCAAAAGACTACTCACCAGTGCACCAATCCTAAGAGTCCCTGATATGGGCAAGGACTTCACGGTATGTACTGATGCATCCAAGCAAGGGCTGGGTGCAGTGTTAATGCAGGATAAGGGAGTGATAGCTTATGCTTCCAGAAAGCTAAAACCTCATGAAGAACTCTATGCTACTCACGATTTAGAATTGGCCGCTGTAATGCTAGCTTTAAAGATCTGGAGACACTATCTGGTGGGACGAAATTTTACACTTAAGAGCGACCATCAAAGTCTACAATATTTGTTCACCCAAAGAGACTTAAATGCCAGGCAAAGACGATGGAGTGAATTCCTAAGTGAATATGACTTCGGAATATCGTATATTAAGGGAAAGGAAAATGTAGTAGCTGACGCCTTAAGCAGGAGACCCCGGATATTTTCCCTCATACCCATTAAAGTGGACTTAAGACAACGAGTACTAGATCGTCTTATAAAAGACAGCTGGTATTTAAAGGTGAGGGCAAGTCTTGAGGGAATTAAGGCAAAAGAATCTAAGTTTGAGGGTTACGAATTAGAAAGCGATGGGATCTTACGATTCCATGGAAGGATGTACATTCCTGATGATAAAGATCTTCGAGATACCATCCTTAGGGAAGCTCACAAAGCAGTATATTGTGCTCATCCTGGAGTAGGGAAAATGTATGCAGATACCAAGAAACTATTCTTTTGGGCAGGCATGAAGCGTGATATCACTCAATTTGTTGCAAAATGTATGGAATGTCAGCAAGTAAAGGCAGATCATTGTCACCCAGCAGGCCTCTTACAACCCCACGACATTCCTATGTCTAAATGGGAGACCATTTCTATGGATTTTATCACTGGACTACCTCTTACTTCTCAAAGACACAATGCCATTCTGGTAGTGGTGGATAAATTAACAAAAAGCGCCCATTTTATTCCGGTAAGAGATACTTATGATGTTGCTAACGTGGCTCGAGTATTCATAAATGAAATTATCAGATTTCATGGAGTACCTAAGAAGATTATATCCGATAGAGATTCGTGATTCACTTCCAGATTCTGGACGTGCATGCAGACAACCTTAGGTACTCAGCTAAATTTAAGCACGGCTTACCATCCTGAGACTGATGGGCAAACTGAAAGAGTAAATCAAGTACTTGAAGACATGTTGCGAATGTATGTAATGGATCAACAATCACACTGGGAAAAGTATTTACCCTTGGTTGAATTCGCATACAACAACAGTTACCACAGTTTGATTGGGATGCCTCCATTTGAAGCTTTATATGGCAGACCTTGCAGAACACCGTTAAGTTGGGACAGGTTAGAAGATCGAGTGATAATAGGACCAGAATTAATCCATGAAATGGAAGCGCAGGTCAGTCAGATTAGACAGCGATTAAAGGAAGCAGAGGATCGACAAAAGAGTTATGCTGATGCTCACCGAACTGATAGGAGGTATGAAGTAGGGGACCAGGTCTTCGTCCGCATCAAACCAAATAAAAGTACTATTTGATTCGGAAAAGGGACAAAGCTGTCACCCCGATTTATAGGACCGTTTAAAGTCGTGGAAAGAGTTGGACCTGTTGCCTATCGTCTTGCCCTGCCACCCCACCTGCATAGAATTCATAATGTATTTCATGTTTCTGTACTAAGACATTATGTAGCTGATCTATCTCATAACATCCAGTGGAGAGAATTGCAGGTATCGGACGAGGGAGTCATAACGGTCGAACCTTTACGTATACTGGAATGTAGAGTTCGACAGTTGAGGAACCGTCTGGTGGACCAAGTTAAGGTCCAATGGGACAAGTATAGTCCTGGATCAGCAACTTGGGAAAATACAGAGGACATATGTCAGAGATACCCCAATTTATGTCCATTTTGAAGACCTTTACAATAAGTTTTGTATATATTTACTTCACTACAGTCAGAGACTCAGAAACATTTTGAACGATTATGGGTGAACATGAAACTTTA
>APFE031515761.1:149114-173778 GCA_000404065.3 Pinus taeda
GTGAACATGAAACTTTATGGCGTAATATATGTTTAAATTTCGGCTGGTACATGGATACCAAAATAATATATGTGGTTCGTTTTACTAAATTATAGTTGTCAAATAAGGTTAAAGGCTGTTAAATGATTTTACTTCTGATAGAAATTAAAACAATATAAATCTGTTTCATTTATGCATGTCAAAATGAGCAACTGAAGTAGAAGACAGGAAGTGAATACATCCTAAATAAAAGTCCAACTACAGGCATAGAATATGACAAATTATGTTATGTTGTAGTATCATATGTAAAGAATACATGAGTTATTTTGAATATGCTGATGCACATTTTACAAATGCATGGGTAAGTGTATGATTGCAGATAAACTTGCAGATAGACTATGATTGTAAAGAATCGCCGGTAATGATCTAATTTCTGGATACCACGTGATGACAGAACTCAGACCGATTAAAGCTCAAATTGATTCTATGATTGGTAGTAGCCCTAATTTACTGGAGGGTGGAGGTGTTCCCACCGTTTATCCTCTTAACCCTGGATCATGGAGACTGTGCGAGTCACGCTCCCCTAGACGTGTGATGATGACTGCCGGATGCCTACTGGGAATCAGGTCGGTATAGCCGACACTGTTACCTTCGTGTTATGAATGGTTAGGTCAGTAAAATTGATGCCATGGCATACTCTAGTAGAGGACGGATAGGATGGGAGCAGAAGAGATTAGGGAGGATAGAATGAGTTTGAATAGCTTGGGGACCTGGATAGAAAAGGTCATGTCCATTAAAACCTTGAACCTAAAGCTCTAACTTCGGGATGAAGTTTTCAGAAGGGGGGATGTATGTAACAACCCATTAATAAAATTTTAAAACTTTAAAACTTATAATATAATATATAATATTATTATATATATTAATTTATAAAGTATATCATTAGACTTTATAATATGAATTTATTGTTGGCATTATGGCACAGGTTTGGAGCTATGGCACAGGTGTTGTCCTTGATGGCAACCTTCTTTGGTAACAGATCTCAATTCAGGCACTCAGAAAGTAGAAAAAGACATATACGCCGATTCATCTAGACGAAGGCGCGTATACACGCGGGTTATTCATTACAAAAGCGCGTATATGTTGGTGATCATTCTTTTGGTCCATGGCGGTTAGATCTTGGAACTTGAACCTATGTTTTGGACCATGGCGTCTCGTCAATTGTGTCGATCCCTAGTTTTGGGTTGATGGTATTGAAATGTTATGGTTTTGGACCATGGTATAGGGGAAGGCCTAGGACTATAAAAGAGGAAGGAGATCTTGTGGACAAATCACCATCTGGATTAATTATTGAAGATCTGAAAAAGTGCTAGAGCTGGTATATTGGATGGTGACGCAGATCTGGATCTGAAGGAAGGAGGAACCTTAGCGCAAAAGAAAGGATAAGGTCTATTCATGGGTCATAATCTTTAAGCCTAAACGATAGTATATCTGTATGATTTTGATCTGCTTGATGTGGCGCTTATCTGATCTATAAGTCTGATAATCTGGATTAATTAGTGATTGAATATCTGGAAGAATGTGTCATAGATCTATACGCAGGTTCAGTAAAGCGAAGGCGCGTATACACGTAGTTTAGGGGACGTAAAAGCGCGTATATGCAGGTTGTTCCATACGCAGATGCGTATGTACGCAAGTTGCAGACTGTTGAAATTGCGTATATGCACTAAGCTGTGATCTAGCTGTTTCTGCTTATTGCTGCTGTGTTTTGGGTTCTGTTTCTGTTGTTTCTGGTACAGTGTTCTGTGTACAACAGTCAGAGAAGTATCTACTTGTTTCAGATCTAGTTGGTGAAAAGGAGATTGGTTGATTCTTGATGATTGTTTGATGTTCATGGATCCAGTCTGAAAAATTGATGAAACGTGGTCCCTGGAAGAAAGAGAAGGTTGTAGCCTTCTGTAGGCCAGCACCTACGTACTAGTATCTTGGCTAGTACAAGAGCTGAGGGGGTTGTAGCTCCCTTCCAGGAGAGCTGGAAAACGAAAGAGAGTTGTAGCTCTCTGCAGGTTGCAGCCTGTGTACTGGTAAAGGACTGCACCAGTACATTGTAAACAGAAGTTTCTAATTTAAAGAAAGATAGAGACGAATTGCAGCAGGTGGTTTTCACCCACATTGGTTTCCACCTTATATCTGTGTTTCTTGTGTGTGATTGTCCTTCTGCTTATTTTACTGTCTCTGGTTACTGGTTATTGATGCTGCATCTCAGATTAACAAACATCATCTGAAAGTCTAAGTAAATTAAAAGTTTGCTCTGTGTACGCTGGTTTACCTCTGAATAGTTGCATATATACGCGGGTTTAATTAACTGAAGTAGTGTATACAATTTGGTTTTTGAAAAGGATTATTTGACTTGATAATACTGATTCACCCCCCTCTCAGTATTATTTCCAACATTTATAAAATAGATCATTAAAACTTTATAACATATATAAAGAAACGTTATAAAATATATCACTTAAATTTTGTAATATATATAATGTAAATGTTATAAAATATGTTAATTAAACCTTATGACATTTATAATGTAAAATAATAAAAGGGTACCAGCGAACTTTATATCGTAGCTGTCCAAACCAACTGAATACTTATTACAGAGCACAGAGGAGAGTTGGAAAATATCTGAGAGCCATCAATGCGTGGAAGGCGGTGGCTGCAAGTGGGAGGGCGGCCACTGCCAGGCCGGTAAATAAATAGCAGAGGCCTGAACCGAGAGAGGGGGGGAAAAAGAAGAGAGCAGAAAGAACTAGGAGCAGGAATTCACTAGGAGAAAACCAGGAGGAAGTTAATTATCCATTGGAAGAGCTTTAAGCTGTTTGAGGTTCTGGGCACGGAGGGACAGAGAGCTTCTGTTGTGAAGCTTTTCTGGATTGAGCAGCTAGGTTTGCTCAAATCTGGTTGGGTGGTATTGGTCTCCCGGAGACTGGATCAAAACAGCCACGACAGCATCAGCAGCACCAGCAGAACCAGCCGCAATTGAGGTAAGTACAAATTTAAATTCTTCAGGCTTTCTGTACTTCAGATTCTTGTTATTGTTTTTGGTCATTACATTTTGTGTCACTGACTTTGGCTAAAGAAGCTGCCCACTAGAAGTCCTCCTGCTCCATTAGGATGACTACTCATTGGGTCTTCAGGATCTGCCCTCTTTCACTGAAGTCTTCCCATCTGCAACTCCTGAACTAGGCTCCATAATTTGCCTCCCAATAATCCATGGCTCCTTTCATGATCCTGTACTTGAGGTCTTCATCCTGCACTGCATCACTACTTCCTGCACTACGAAAATCCACTGTTCACAATTCCATTTGTGAACAGTGCTCCCATCTTCTAGATCTACCCACTTGTCATTATTTTTGTCACTTCAGAAGTCTGATCCTAGGGCTACCAAAATGGCCCTAACTTTGTGACAAATCAACTGCTCTTGTCACTCTCCTTAAGGCTTTCAGATCTGCCCATCTTCAGTCAAAATCTTGACTAATCTAGGGCTCCATATATCTGCCCTTTGTTCTGCAATTTGACTCCCCAAATTGCACAGATCTAGGCACCAATCATGGTGCTTTTCCAAACCCTGAAACAGACCTCAAATCAGCACTTCCTCTACTTTTCTTCGAGGTTTCATTCATTCTTCAGCCCTCTTTCCTACTGTGCATAACCCTCTAGGTCTGCAGACCCTTCTCCAAGTCCTGTAGGGATCACAGCCCACTGTTAATGCACAAATATGGACATTTAGGGACAGATCTAAATTGCAGACCTTGCATAGAAGAAACATCCCTAAGCTAGGGCATTCGATCTTTATCCAAATACTTTGGACAGTCCTCCATCTCTGCAAGAATTCTCCCACCATTTTGGCAATCCATCAACCTTACAAGCCATGCCACATGGACCCAAACCCTTCCACACATACACAGGTCTACAGCCTCCAAAACAGGGCTAGTAGCAAGCGTTTCTAGGCTGCACAGGCCTCTTCTCTTTTCACACCGAGGAGGTATAATCTGACCGCATTTTTCTTTGGCTTTAGACCTCTTATCCACTTCTTAGGACCTGCAGCCCTTTCTCCACAAGTCTGTCCATTGTCATAGAGGTCTCGTCCTCTCTCTCTCCTCACAGTGAAGCCATTACAAGGTTGCAACCCTCTTCCTTCTTCCACCAGTGGGCAGCACAAGCATACGGACCATCTCTATGACAGATTTGAACCCTCTTGTGACCCTCTTCAACAATCAATGAGATCATCTAGGGCCTTTTGGCCTCCCAAACCATGTTGCAGCTCCTCCTCAAACCAGTGAGAAAACCCTTATCTCTTTGGCTGCCAAAACCCTCAAGAAGTTTCACAAACTCGCTAAGTATGATACCCTTCCTTCTCTGCAGATTCTTGAGTTCCTTCCTTCAAATGTCTCGCACTAGGATAGGCCTTCTTTAACAACCCTATTCGGCCCTCTAGCTCGGTGTTCTTAGGGCTACATCTTGACCTCCCTCCTTGATCAAACGAGCTCCCTCTCACTTGATACCTCTAGCCTCCCCTTAGACCTCTTTAAATAGCCCTTCGTAGGCCTCTTAGGAACAATCTCCACTAGCTCATACTGCTTTCACTATGCACACTCTAATCCACTGGCCCTTCAAACCTACTCAGATACCATGTTGAGTTTTCCACGGCATATGAGAATCTGGTTTGGGTCTTATAATCTTTGACACAAACTCACTCAAATGTCACAACAAACTACTTTGCACATCGGAATAAACACACAATCAGTGAATCAACTAGTGCACATGACCATTTTTAACCTTTTAAACCCTTCTTCATTATATTACAAACTAGAATACAACAGTCTTAGGGCCCTCGTACTAGGGATCATGGGCCTTACATATAGCCCTGATACAAGGACACAACTAGGGTTTGGTATCAATCGCTTTGACCACCAATCTACCCTGAACAGGACAGTTGACCTACTTGTTGATGTGGTGCCCTGCAGCCCTTTCAGACCATGTGCCCTTAACACATTTGGTGGGTCCTCTTGCCTTCCCATCTGCTGATCACTGCAACTACATCTTTGTTGCCCAGCCTGCCACTATCAATGACCACATCTCCTTTTGCGTCACTGAACTTTGGCTCAACAAGCTGCCCACTAGAAGTCCTCCTGCTCCATTAGGATGATTGCTCATTGGGTCTTCTGGATCTACCCTCTCTCACTGAAGTCTGCCCATCTGCAACTCTTGAACTAGGCTCCTTAATTTGCCTCCCAATAGTCCATGGCTCCTTTCATGATCCTGTACTTGAGGTCTTCATCTTGAACTACATCCTGCACTACGAAAAGCCATTGTTCACAATTCCATTTGTAAATAGTGCTCCAATCTTCTAGAGCTGCCCACTTAGCATTCTTCTTGTCACTTCAGAAGTATGATCCTAGTGCTACCAAAACTGCCCTAACTCTATGACAAATCAGCAGCTCTTGTCACTCTCCTTAGGGCTTTTAGATCTCCCCATCTTCAGTCATAATCTTGACTGATCTAGGGCTCTATATATCCGCACTTTGTTCTGCAATTTGACTCCTCAAATTGCACAGATCTAGGCACCGATCATGTTGTTGTTCCAAACCCTGAAACAGGCCTCAAATCAGCACTTCCTCTTCTTTTCTTCAAGGTTGCCTTCATTCTTCAGTCCTCTATCCTAATGTGCATAACCCTCTAGGTTTGCGACCCTTTCTCCAAGTCTTCTAGGGATCACCACCCACTATTAATGCACAGATCTAAATCACAAAACTTGCATAGAAGAAACAGTCCTAAGCTAGGGCATCTAATCTTTGTCCAAATACTTTGGACAATCCTCCATCTCTGCAAGAAATCTCCCAATTATTTTCCAATCCATCAACCTTACCAGCCATGCCACATGAACCCAAACCCTTCCACACATACACAGGTGTACGACCTCCAAAACAGGGCTAGTAGCAAAGGTTTTAAGGCTGCACAGGCCTCTCTTCTTTTCACGCAGAGGAGGTATAATTTGATCGCATTTTTCTTTGGATTTAGGCCTCTTCTCCACTTCTCAGGACCTACGAACCTTTCTCCACAAGTTTGTCCATTGCCACAAAGATCTCGACCTCTCTTCTCCTCACAGTGAAGCCATTACAGAGTCGCGGCCCTCTTCCTTCCACCAATGAGCAGCGCAGGCATACGAACCATCTCTATGATAGATTTGAACCCTCTTGCGGCTTGTTGACCACTAGAGTGGCACCTGAAGATTTTTTGAAGACTCCATGCCCAAGGATGTACCAAAGGTTGTTTTTTCCATCAGAGATCATCATATCACCAGAGTTTTTCAACTCTACTTCTTCTCATCATTTTATGTTGTACTCAAATTCCACAATCCCTACAGGGACAATGTAAAAGTGATACTAGTATGAGTGTCGAATTTCCATGACCTTGGGTCTAGGTTAGAGTCTTAAAATCACTGACACTACCAAACCAAGAATCTCAACCATAAACTACTTTGCACAGTGGAAATATAAAGCAGTAAACCACATATGCACAATATACACACTTTTCAACAAAATTGTACAATATTGTACAATCACCAATCTTCATTATATTAAACCAAATTTGAATAATACAACAGTCTATGGTATACAAGATACAGTGACAAACTTTGTTGCAACTTTGATGTCATATCTTGTCCTTTCGTTCCTTCACTTTTGTATTGCTCACTAGTTGCCCCTTAGTCCTTCAAAGGACAATACATTGAGACTCCAGGAGGGCTGCCACCTATCACTGCTGCAAGTCGCTTCTGCTACAGTGAACACGGGCTCATCAAACTGCTCTCTGGGTAGGCCTAATTCTCGAGATCCAATCTGCCTTCTAGCATCCTCTTTTGTCCATCAAAGAGCTACTTATAAGGCTGGAAACTTCACCCAATCACGCACTAACAACGTCCTTCTTGTCTGCTACTCTAGGGCTGCTTTGGGTAGCCAACGCACTACCCTCCAATCAGATCAAAGGCACCCAATCACGTCACTATCAATTCTTCTCCTAGGAAGATTCTTCACCTCCTCTGAAGATCCTCCACACGACACCAACAGGTTGCAATATCAAACTGATCCAAATCCGATCATAAACTATGACCCAACACACATCAACCCTCTGCTCCAAGTCTGCCATCCTCACACTGCCCTTGATTGTCACTGGTTAGGGCATACTTTGCAGGCTACAACAGACACTAACCGACCCCTGAACAACCCTCAAACAACCTTCATTAACTACGGCATACCCTTGGGATAACCCTCCTCTACCATGTTGTTGTTATAGGCTTGAACCAGCATTGAAACCCTCCTTCGCACACCCTACTATGGTGTTATGGCCTTCGGCCTAGCACACAGCAAGTTTGTAGCTCATCGGCTAGCAATGTAGGTAGTTTTGTCCCCAAGTGTTGCTCCAAAACAGACTTGCGAGGAGGCTTCTTCAACTCGGCCTAGCCTCAAGCACCCTTGGTCTTCACTACAGAAATTTTAGACCCAAAGACAGTCCTCCACTTTGTTGTTCTCCCTTCCTCTTTGTTGCGGCTAGGGCACAAAAGCATCCTCCTCACTGAATTCCTCTTTGATGTATATGTGTTGCACAAGATGGATGCCTAAATGACATGTCTTCACCCTCTTTTTATAGCCTAAAGAGGGGCTCCAACCAATTAGTGAAGAGACCCATCTATTGGAGTAATTTACATCAAGCCTACATGACTTGAAAACCAATAATTAATTTGTCAACTTCAAAAATTCATTTCTCCACTTCTACAACTCAGAATTCGACGATTCTCGAAGCGTTGGGTTCTCCTTTCTGCCCTTTATTGTCTCACGCCATCACATGTAGAAATGTGCCTCCGGAATTGCCCCAAACACTATTGGGTGCAAAACCCCATACTTGGGTTCCAAGCCTGCAAGTGACACTTGTGGCACTTTGCCCTCCAAACCCTGAACCTGTTGACGGTGCTGGACCCGCCAACATGTCAAGGGGATCTCCCCGGTAAGAAGTCCCATTTAGACCTCAGACCGTTTGGTGTAGAAGTCCCAGCAGTGGGTCGTAAGGTAATGCCTTGACCGTGGTGTCGCACAGAGGCAAGTAGAATAACTCTGTCAACAGCAAGGGTGTGACTGATGCAGTGAGTCAAGGAAGGTGTATGAGAGGTTCCAACACTTCGAAAGGGGAAGGAGGTGAAGGCAAGTTCCAGGTTGAAAGGGAGCAGTCCCAACTCGGCTAGGAACACACAACACAAACGACATGCACAGCTTTCGGCGAAGTAGTCCCAACTCGACTAGGAACACACAACACAAATGACATGCACAGCTTGGCGGAGCAGTCCACCCAGATGCGGCAGTCACATCATACAAGGTAAGATAACACATACAACACTCATGGATCAATCCGAGACGAGTGTGACGGTTGTTATAGCAAGGTTCAAGTGAAAGGTCTGTCTGGTGTCCGGCAGAGTAGTCGACACGGATAGTGATAGCATTAACAACATATGCAACACATTAACAACAAGATTCATATAATTGCATGTGAATCAGTTCATACACAAGTACGTAAGTTAAACAACACATATCATTAAAGTAATCGGAGCAGTCCAACTACAATAACAACATATGCATGAAAATGTGTTGGCTCTTATTATATAAAGAAGTGTAAGTCACAATCATACAATACATCCATGTAAACCTGCTAGCCCCAACAGTGGAATGTTACAACCACATCTGTCTGCTCCTCCAAAGAGATGTACTAGCTCCGTGCAGTGGAGAAGCCAAGGCGCGTTACAATACTGTCCAAGCCTTCTTCAAAATAGTCTTAGTAGAAGCTTGGCTGACCAAAGCCTATACAATGAGTTGTGAGGGACTATTTATAACAAAGGGTGGGGTGACCCTTGACATTCCCCTTTGTGACCATTCAACTACCCTCATGAACCTTCACCTAGTCTATGACTGTTACATTCACTATTGACACTTGACTTACACTTGACATGACTTCACATTACAATGCACATGTACTCATGTGAGACAACATGGCTTGAGCAAGCCTTGCAAGACATCACTTGCACTCGGTCCATTGTGATGAGACCAACTCTTTGACATGCTTGTGATGGCGAAGGTGGTACGCTGATGCCAAGCTTGGTCATCCGTGATGGTGTGCATGACGGTCCATTGTGATGAGACCAACTCTTTGACATGCTTGTGATGGCGAAGGTGGTACGCTGATGCCAAGCTTGGTCATCCGTGATGGTGTGCATGAACCTCATAGTGACCTCTTGCTGAAGCAAACTCTTGCCTCCGTCGCAGCTGGTGCATTGGTTCGGCCCTTTTATCCAACTCGTTTGCTAACATGCGCATGGTCTTCTTGGGTACGGTTGAAATGGCAACACATTGATGCATAGTGTCTGCGCTGATCTTCAAGTGTGTGCTGGTGGTCATGTGCATCAACTTGCCGAAGTACATGTTCAGCTCCAGTTGGACTTGCTTCTCGTCTTCGTCTTGGTGAGTGTGTTGAATGGGTTGGGTTGCATGCGTGCGCACAATGACATGCATGCTACTGAATCCCTTGGATATGATCAACAACACTGCTCACCATGTTTGCTCCGTGTTAGCTGCAAGGATGGATCTTTGACTTGTACGGGCGCAGTTTCATCCGTGAGTGCATCTTGCACCCACTGTTGTTCCTGATCCTGCTGCAACTCTTTCGTCTATCTGTGCAGCTTCATGTTCTTCCTTGAGTTGTTGCTTCGGCACATGCAACTCCCTCTTCGATCCATTCTCTGTATCCATGCGACCTTCATGTCACGCCGTCACCTCATAGCCTGAGTCTCCAAAGTTGCTCATTATCAGTGGATCTACTTGATCTTGCAACTTTGTTCTACCTCTGTGTTGTCCACAACCTTCCTCCTGCATTCGCTACATTCGGTGTGCTGCCTTCAGCTGATGTTCATGATGTTGCTTGTTATGATGTTGTTGCTTGATGTCCTTGTCTACGAACAGCTTGATGTCTTCGTGAGTAAGCAAGCTCATAGACACTTGGTCGACTGCATCCCCAAGTGTGCTCTGAAAGATGTCTTCGTCTCTGCTCTCCTGGAAACCATTGTACCTGTACTGCTGAGAGGCAAATGAACACCTGCAATACTTGGAGACATGGCAACAGTCATAGCAAGCAATCTATCAGTCGAAAACCAAAATGAACATGAGAACTGACTTGCAACATACTTGGCTGAATGATCATGAGGTTGCGCAATTTCGGCCGGGAGGTCGGGAGACCGACTGCACAAGGCACAGTCCGAGCTGCTGAGAGACTGACTGACTGCTGGAACTGTGCAATGCACAGTCCAGTCTGGTTGCTAACTACTGGGATTGCGCATTGCGCAATTCCAGCTGGGAAGGATTGCTGGCCCAAGGACAGATTTGCGCAATTTCTTGGGCCAAGCAACCACTGTCCTCCAGAAATCCGCAAAACAGTCTTGGAGGCCACTGTTGGGCAAGAATGTGCAAATTTGGAGAGGAAGGTGAGACTTCCTTTCCCAGATTGTGCAATTCAGCCTTGGTGAAAGCAGAGCCCAGGCCAAGGTTGGCCCGACTTGCCGATGGGCAACTAAAAGCAAGTAAGTCAATTAATGCATGGCGACATGAAGTGATAGCAGAAGTGATTAACAGTGCATGCAAAACATGAATGAAAGATTCAGCAAGAAGATCAACATGCATGTGGGTGAGGCAGTTTGTCGATTGGGCGAACGTCTGTGCAAAACAGTTTCATGCATGCAACAGTAGTGAGATAGCAACGAAAACTAAAACAGAGCTAGGAAAAGCTAGTATACATGTAAACGACAGCAAGCATACAAAGAAATCAAGCAAATAGTACTCCCACAAGCGAAAACACAAAAAGCAACAGAAATGCAGCAGAAGGCATGGGAAGCGAGCTTACCCCAAAACAACTGAGCTGAATGTGTCGACTGCTCCTAGATGTGATGTGGGATGTCAGAGCTACAAGGTTGATGTGAGGAATGAGCTTTGCAATGTCCGGTTGATGAGTTTTGACAACATCGAGGTTGTGATGCGCATGCCACAAATCTAGGGGAAGCGACACTTGGTGGGAGGTTTTTGAAATGATCCTTTCATGTAACCTCCAACTGCTAAACATAGATCCCTGAAATAAGGGATGCCTTTGCATGCTGCCTTGGGAGAAACAGCCCATGCATGCAAGTCAGTTTTGCTCAGTCCCGGAGGGAACCGGTCAACTCAGTTGCACATGCAAGAGACCGCTCGACTACTGGAGAAATATGCGCATTTCTGGCTGGGAGTTGAGCTGGTTCCCCTGGAGATTTACGCAATTTCTAGGCAAAGCAGCTGACTATTGCCCAGATTTGCGCAAATCCTGGGTTGAAAAACCTGCTGCTGGGAAAATTTGCGCAAATCCTGCTGGGAGGGTTGGCTGCCAGATTGCGAAATCCTGGAGCCCAGCAGGCTGTGAGAGAGGATTTTGCAATTTCTGGAGGGAAGTTTGGTTGCCCTCCAGAAATGCGCAATTTTCAAGGGGAAGTTGCTCAGCCTACAATTGGACCAAGTCCAGGGGAGCAGCCTGTGAAGGGAAAAAATCAAACTGTGATCGACAAGTTGCCTTTGAGCAAGAAAGACACTGAAGCTTGAGGACTTGACGAAGCAAGGCAAGCTGTTGTGAAGGTTGGTAGGGAGGCTCCAAAACAGGCTAAGGCAAAATTTTGGAGGGTGGTTGTAGTCGCTAAACAGAACCTTAGGGCTTGGAGTACCTCCCAAGCTACACAAATCAACACTCCCACTTAGTGAGGGAGGTACTTCCAAGACTACGAAGTAACTCGTCATCGTCATCACTGCTTGCAACACTTGCCCAACTCTTGGCGCTCACAATCGCAGCAATCCTTGTAGGTGAACTAAGCCCTTCTCAGAAGCGTCGTTGTCACTGTTGGAAGCGCCCTGCTTCTTCTTCTTATCCTATAACGTCTTCCACTCTCTCCATGATTCCTTCTTGGTAGTTGTAGGAGCACCCTTGCTCCCCACTGGCCACGTGCTCTTCTTGGACTTCAGCGTCTCCCTCTAAATCTGCAAGCTCCCTCAAGAACTAGACTCCCTCTGCGTCTCGAGAACCTGACCTTCTCGGGAAGGTGTACCTTATTCTCAGGAACCTATACCTACTCCTCTAAAGCCTACACCTGCTTCTTTCCATGATCCACAAGCTTACTCGTCAACCTATAGAGACCATGCTCTCTAACTCTGAGTACAATCACATCGGACTTAGAGCCTCTAGGCCTGAGTCTTGCCTTCCCATCTTGGAACAAGACCTTAAACCCTTTCCGCTCGATCATCAAGACGAAATCACACTATAACTGAGTCCTAGTACAAACAGTACATCCTAGACCCACATCATATGTCCTGTCTCCATCCTGAATGGAACAACTCCTGATCCTCAGATCTCCAACTGACTCCTGTTTCCCAACACCATGTGCAACTTTGAGTCCCATTCAGTTAGATTCTCAAAAACCTCTTGTGACCCTGTCATATGCTTTGTCGCACCACTATCCACGTACCATCCATCCTCATTGACAGTACCCTGTAAGAAATGAGAAATCATAGCAAGTCCTCCTCTTCCAATCTCCTAGAGAGATCATCTATCTCAGCTAAAGTGGCAACACCGATGGCCTGCTTTCCTTTCCTCTTCTCATCATCTCCCTTCTTCTTCATCGGACATCTTGACGAATAATGAACCATCTCGCCACAGTTGAAACACTTGACTTTACTCAAGTCCTTCTTTTGTTTACCCTTCATTTGCGGTGCAAGTGCCATGTCATCATCTAAAGCCTTCTTCTTTGGATGAAGATCCTCGTCTTGCAACTCTTCCTGAATGAAGTCATCCCACAGCCTATCCCAGTCTAGCAGCTTCTCCCTGGCAACGATCCCTTTGATGAAGGGCTTCCAATCCTCGGTGAACCCTTTCAAGGCAATCCTTACCATATCTCCATCTGAGGTAGACACACCAATGGCAGCAAGCTCATATTTGACTTGAGACAATCTCATCAGATACGAGGTCACACTTTCACCCTTTATCATTTCGGTAGACTTCAACTTATCCTCCAATACCAATACCTGGTTCTCGTTCTTATTCTAGAACAAATTCTGAAGATCCATCCACATCTCATGTGCATTGTTCTTCCCGGACAAATGAGGTATTAGGGCATCCTTCACACCATCTAGGATGATCAATCTTGCCCTCGCATCCAAATCTTCATATATTTCTAGCTCCTTAGGGTCGGTTGGCTTCTTGATCTCTTTCTCGGCAAAATCGCAGAGCCTGTTGACTTGCAAGACCAACTTGATCCTTTCCTTCCAAGGACTATAGTTGGACAACCCCTCCAACCTGTCCTCATACCGAAGACCTGCCTGCAACTTCGACATTGTAGTGAGCCCTTCACTTACAATGTGACCAATTGCCTCTCACGTTATACTTTGCTATGCACAACTCTAATTTACTTACTTCCAAAGTAGCTCAGACACACTCTGATACCATGTTGAATTTCCACTACCTTGGGTCTTAAAATCACTGACGCTACCAAACCAAAAATCTCAACCATAAACTACTTTGCATAGTGGAAATATAAAGCAGTAAATCACATATGTACAATATACATTTTAACAAAACTGTACAATATTGTACAATCAACAATCTTCGTTATATCAAACCAAATCTGAATAATACAACAGCCTATGATATACAAGATACAATGACAAACTTTGCTACAACTTCAATGTCGTATCTTGTCTTGTCGGTCCTTCGCTTCCATACTGCTCACTAGCTACCCCTTAGTCCTTCAAAGGACAACACATTGAGACTCCCAAAGGGCTGCCACCTATCACTGCTTCAAGTCACTTCTACTACAATGAACACGGGCTCATGAAACTGTTCTTTGGGTAGGCCTAATTCCCGAGCTCCAATCTGCCTTTTAGTAGCCTCTTTTGTCCATCCAAGAGCTACTCATAAGGCTGCAAACTTCACCCAATCACGCACTAACAACGTCCTTCTTGTCTACTGCTCTAGGGCTACTATGGATAGCTAACGCACTGCCCTCCAATCAGATCAAAGGCACCCAATCAAGTCACTGTCAATTATGCTCCTAGGAAGACTCTTCACCTCCTCTGAAGGGCCTCCACATGGCACCAACAGGCTGCAATATCAAACTTATCCAAATCCGGCCATAAACTATGACCCAACACACATTAACCTTTTGCTCCAAGTTTGTTGTCATCATACTGCCCTTGATTGTCACTAGTTAGGGCATACGTTGCAGGCTACAACAGCCACTAACCGACCCCTGAACAGCCCTCAAACAGCCTTCATTAATTGTGGCATACCCTTGGAATAACCTTCCTCTACCACGTTGTTGTTATAGGCTTGAACTAGCCCACTGAAACCCTCCTCCACACACCTTGTTGTGGTGCTATGGCCTTTGGCCTAGCACACAACAAGTTTGTAGCTAATTGGCCAACAATATAGGTAGTTTTGTCCCCAAGTGTTCCTCCAAAACAAACTTGCAAGGAGGCTTCTTCAACTCGGCCTAGCCTCAAGCACCCTCAACCTTCACTACAGAAATTTCAGACCCAAAGACAGTCATCCACTTCGTTGTTTTTCCTCCCTTTTTGTTGCAGCTAGGGCTCAGAAGTATCCTCCTCACCGAATTCCTCTTTGATGTATATGTGTTGCACAAGATGGATGCCTAAATGACATGTCTTCACCCTCTTTTTATATCCTAAAGAGGGGCTCCAACGAATTACTGAAGAGACCCATCTATTGGAGTAATTTACATCAATCCTACATGACTTGAAAACCAATAATTAATTTGCCAACTTCAAAAATTCATTTCCCCACTTCTACAACTCGGAATTCAACGATTCTCTAAGCGTTGGATTCTCCTTTCCGCCCTTTATCGTCTCATGCCATCACATGTAGAAATGTGCCTCCGAAATTGCCCCAAACACTATTGGGTGCTAAACCCATACTTGGGTTCCAAGCCCACAAGTGACCCTTGTGCCGCTTTGCCCTCCAAACCCTGAACCCTAGGGCTTGGAGTACCTCCCAACATACACAAATCAACAATGAGGAGTCGAGTCATGTAACAGGCCTGGGTGGCCTGAGACTTTATCATCAAGTGAGTATTACTCTGGGAGGTTTTTTTTCACTTGGTTAATTATCATCTCCTTACGAGGACTTAATAATTAATTGAGCCTTTTCCTCCAAGCATAACCCCAATGCCAAAGTATGGGTTGATGGTGAAGCCTTGGGTGAGTCATAGTGTCTAGAGTCATTGTATATCACCATACTAGATCACTCGTAACATTTCATGGAATTTGGTTAGGTCTAGGGGTCATTTTTTTAATTTTTTTAATTTCCCACAAGGCAGAAATTTGAATAAATTATGAAAATAAATTGTTATAAGTGATGTCTAGAGAAATTGTATGGGGTATGTGTGCTCAAACTTACACCTCTCACCCTCAACTTTCTACTATGACACACTTTGTGGGGTTAAAAATGTGTTCTAGACCTTCAAAACCCAATTTTCCCAAGTTTAGTGCGAAATATGGCAATAAATTAAACCATAAATAAATTAAATGGAGAGAAATAAATTGCTACATGTGACAAAATGACATGGAAATGAATTGGAATTTTTCTCAAGTCAAAGGAATGAGTCAAAGGACAAGTTGGGGGATGATTTGGCACCTTGCATCATAAATACATGGCCCACTCAAGGAAATCGAATTTCTTGACATAAATGCAGCAACTTTTAACTGGCAAATTCGAATTTGTGGAGTTAATGCACATTTGGGAGGATATGGGAGAATATTTGGCAGATATTTTTATGGGAAATTGTCCCCACATTGGTTCCCACCCATATACACTTGTCATTTCATCATGGAATTCGATTTTGCTTGAGGGATTCTTGATGCCACTTGGGAAATTCGAATTTGCATGAAGGTGCTTTGGGACTGTCAACCATTTGCTTTGGGATTGTCACCATTTGCCTTGGGATTGGCTCCCAAGCTTCTATATAATAAGAGATTTGTGCTCTCACTTGTAGATCCATTGTTTACTAGTTATTGTGCTTGCGGAAGCGCTGCTACTTTGTACATTTTTCAATAATATCAATAAAAAGACTTTGGGGGTCCATTCATGGGTGTTCTTCCTTTGGAGCATGGTGCATTGTGAGTTGTTGGTATAATCTTTCTTCTTTGAATTATTTCATTTTCCATATATTCTTGTAAACTTGCTAGTACAAAGCTATCTAGTATTAACATTTGATTTGAAAGTAGGCTCTAGAATTTGAAAGTTCTAGTTTATTTTCAAATAAATTTCAAGAAGTTTCAATTCATTGTTTGCTTATCTAAATCTATATGGACTAATGTTTGATTTGAGTATTGTAGAAGATTTTTTGTTGGATAAAGCATGAGGGGAAGTCTTTGGAAGACGAACTCACTCTTAGAGCACCTTCAAAGGAACTCTCATTTGTTATTTGGATTCATTTGGTTTATCTTACAAAAAGTGTCTTGTTGGGATTCATTTAAGCATAGCTTGTATACAAGCAATTATTTTAAAAATTTTAATCTTTGAAATAGTGCTTCATCAATTTATATTAGTTATTTGAAAGCTTTTCTAAGCTACACCAAGTGATGGGGTTCACTCCCATCACTTGATTTGGTTTCTTGTATTTTATTTAATTGTTTTCATATTCTCTCTACACTAATTTGTTTCTTGATATTGCAATCCATAAGTAGAGTGTTAGTGATAAGAGCATCAAGAAAGGATCACACAAACTCTAACATTTTTCTTGTAGAACCTCTCAACCCCTTTCAAAGTCGATATTTTTTTAGGAAACCATAGACAAAGAGGAAGGTTGCTATTTGGAAAGGCTGTGGGCATTTGAGGAGGATTAGCTCCTTGTCTTATGCAAAATTTAATTCACCTTTGGAGGCCAAGCTTTGGGGAATCAAGAGACACTTAACTTCTTCAATCTTCAGAGCTTTCCTCATTGTACTTACTTCGTTTTCTGAATTTGATTTTCAAGAAGGAGATCTAGAGCATGAGAAGCCTCATTAGTTGTAAAGACTCCTCTTGAAGATTTACTTGAGACCTCTTGAAGGTTTCTCATCTTGTAACATCTAATAAAAGCTTAGTTTTTTTCTTGTGGGAGCTTGGGTTTTCACCGAAGGCATCATTTTCTCATTTTTTGCAAAAGGATAAACATGTAGGTGGTTTGATCTTGAGCTTATTTTCTTAGTTTTCATCTTTCGTGCCTTAAAATTGACACATCACTTTCACAAGCTAATTTTCAGAATTTTGTTTTTGTTACTTATTTTCATGCTTTACCATTTCAAGTACAATTCTAAATCTTACTTTTGGAAGCAATTTATTTTATACAAGGCGTCTCATTTCAAGTAGCAAAGTATAACCATTTGCTTCATGTTGGTCTCACAATAGGCTCATTGTTTAAATGCTTATTTATTCTAAGTTATTTGCTCATTTTGCAAGCATATCAATTTCAAACTTCATTGCTTTAGTTGGTTATTAGTCCATCATTTGTCAAAGCAATTATTTTGAGTAACTTACAATCTTATATTTCCATGAAGTTTATGTCTCTTGCATTATCTTGAGCATATTTCCATTTTCTTAAACCAAAGTATTTAGTAATCTTACTTAATTCATGTGCAAGCTAATTTCCTTTTCCAATTGGAGTTTATATTTGCAATATATTTCCATTATATTGAAAGCGTTGCAAGTGTCTATTTGGAAAACTTAACTGCATACCATATTAGGCATTTTAGTATAGTTGCAAGCATAGGCTTGGTTGGAAGACATTTTTAGGGATCCCTTTCTTTCATAAACTTGAGGGAAATAGACCCTCTTATGTGGTTAACACGGTGACCTTGCAGTCGTGATAACCACAGTCTCTGCAGCGCCAGAGGCATCGGGTGTATTGGGTAATCCAAGGAAGGTATAGTTAATATAGTCATTGTTGTCTTTCTCTTGGACGCCTTCCACAACTCAGATAAGAGACTTGTTTCAAAACAGTCAGAAGAAAGGTCACATCTAGAATAGGAATTTAGATTAAAAGTAAACAAGATAATTGCATCAAACTTTAGTTTAGGTGCATTTCATGCTAATTCATTTTACTATTTTACTTGCAAATTATCCATGTACTTGTTATTGGTGAATATGTTTTGAATTGAATAGTTTATTTGGGCAAATATCATATTATTTATTTTTGCAAATAAAGTTCTAACTTGTTTCCTTTGCAAGTCATTTCCATATTGCTTCCTTGCATACTTTGAATTTATGAATGATCATATATTTTAAAAGTATTTATTGAAAACATATTTTATATCTTGAATTGGCATGATATCTTGCTAACATCTTTTGTTTGATTGACAGGATTGCTTGTGTTTCAATTTGAAACACTTCATTTTATTTTGAGCAAGTATTATTTATTCTTAAAGCAATATTTGAAGGCATTGGTTTTATGTATGTAAATCTTTGATTCATATGTTGATGATTAAATATTTCATTTCATATTGCTCATAATCTTAAAAGTAATCCAATTCACTCTAACATCTCCTAGAAACCTCACATCATTTTTAACTTAGTTTTCCATTTAGGGACCACCCCCCTTAACTGACCTAGGAGAGAGCTTAAATGGAGAGAGTTGGGAATAGGTGACAGCCCCATCTCTTAAATTTGCCAACAACCACACGTTATGGGGTTAAGGGCTTTTCTCACTAACTTCGGTGTGTGTGACAGGCAACAACATGACCCTCTTCAACAATTAGTGAGGTCATCTAGCGCTGTGGCTCTCTCCTGTAGTAGAATCTAGGCCTTTCAGCCTCCCAAACCATGTTGCAGCTCCTCAAACCAGTGAGAAAAGCCTTATCTCGTTGGCTGCCAAAACCTTCAAGAAGTTTCTCAAACTCTCTAAACATGATACCCTTCTTTCTCTGCAGCTTCTTGAGTTCCTTGAGACGTCTTGCATTAGGATAGGCCTTCTTTAGTAACCCTATTCAGCCCTCTAGATCAGCCTTCTAAGGGCTACATCTCGACCTCCCTCCTTGATCAAAGAAGTTCCCTCTCACTTGATACCTCTAGCTTTCCTTAGGCCTCTTTAAATAGCCCTTACTATGCCTCTTAGGAACCCTCTCGATGTTAGGGGTTTTTTCGACTTGGACCTTAGGAAATTTTAATTTCCTTTTAGATTTTAAACCCCAACTTGAGTCTAAAACCCCTCTACTTGGATTCTTTGCCCACAAACTCTTCTGTGACCAAACTTCACAAACCCACATCTAGGCTTGTGGAGCCAAAAAACCCCTTTTGAAATTTTAAATTTTCCCTCTAATTTTGGACCATAATAAATTTGAATTTTACTTTCCCTCCAATATTTGGACCAATGTGAATTTTTAGACTTTATTAATTAAATTTTCTCCTTCATAGAATTATCCTCCTTTTGAAGTGTGCCATAGACTAGCCAATATAATGTTGCCACATCATCACCCTTTTGGAGCTTTTTACCATAAGATGGAGGCATCATCTTTGACTTGGCATATCTCTCAAACCGTGAGGACTCACAAAGTGCTCCACATATCAACATAAACAGCTTGACGAGGACTATCAATCTAAAGGGGTCCCATGCCAAGAGTCATGATGAACATGAGCAAAAAGTGCAGGGCAAGTGCTGGGTGTGATCATCTTCCAAGGGATCCAAACCCTAGAGCTAAGGTTTCATAAATGCATCATCTCATCCATGCATGCCAGCATACTGAGGACATCAATGATGATATCCCGCATCCACATTGACATCAATGACAGCATACTCAATAATCTCCCCCTTTATCATTGATGTCAACACACGGATCATCACCTGGCTTGCTGCATAAGCTCCCCTTGATTTCATGCTTCTTTTCTTTGTTTCTTTCCAAGATTCTCTCCCCCTTTGACATCAATGGCAAAGGGTGGTTGACACTAATGGAAATAATACTGAGAGGGGGGGTGAATCAGTGTTATCATATCAATATAACTTTTTCATTTCCATATTAAGATTTATATACGCAACTGTGTGTAATGCAACAAGCGTATATCCAGTAAACTTATGATTCAGTTAGAACATTATTAACCATATGAACAATAAATAGGAGCAGTAAAATAGAACAGATCATCACACACAAGAAGCACACATGAACACCATGATGTAAGGTGGAAACCCAATGTGGGTGAAAACCACCTGCTGCAAGTCGTCTCAATCTTCCTTTTAATAAGAAACTTCTTTTACAATGATTTTGTACTGATGCAGTCTTATACCAGTACACAAGGTTCTACCTGCAGAAGGCTACAACCTTCTCTCGTTCTCTAGACTCTCCTGGAAGGGAGCTACAACCCCCTTAGCTCTTGTACTAGCCAATCCATTTACTAGTACGTAGGTGCCAGCCTACTGAATGCTCCAATCTTCACTCGTTTAACAGCTGCTACTGGAAGGGAGCTACCACCCCCTTTGCTCTTGTACTAGTTGATGTACTAGTACGTAGGCACCGACCTACAATCTTCTCTCATCCTCCAGGGACCACATTTCATACATTTTGAAACTGGATGCTCCTGAATCACAACACCATAATCTGAAAGGCCATGTTTCATCCCATTTTCATACTGGACCCATTAATATCATTGAACCAACATCAATCTTTACATCACTCAAAACTAAATCACTGAAAACCCCAATATATAGAATCAATCAAACACTTCTCAGAATGTTGTAACCAGAAAACAGTAAGAGTAACCAGACACCAATCTGAACCTAGAACACTGCAGAATAGACAAAAGCAGCTAAAAAAAATTTCAAGAAAGATCCGCAACTTCACCAATGGTAACCTGCGAACATCCGCACCTTCTCTGTGTCGAACTTGTGGATCTTCGCACCTGCGCTATTCTCGAACATGCGGACTTCCGCACCTGCACTGTCTGGTCTGCGCACCTCCGCACCTGCGTTGTGTCTGGTCTGCGCACCTACGCTGTGTTTGGCCTGCGCACCTCCGGGTATAGACAATTTATCAGTCTTCAATTATACCCCAGACTATCAGATTTACAGATCTGATCATGCACCAAAGAGATCTCGACCCATCAGTAGATCTGACTTGTAATACTCAGGTTTCTCCTTGATTCAGGTCCAGCTATGTCTCACCAACTGATCATCAGTATTTCAGATCTTATACTTCTTAAGATATTCAACACATCTGTTCACAGCCAAATGATCTCCTTTCCTTTTTATATGCTAGGCCTTACTCAAACCATGGACCAAAACCATAGAGATCCAATACTAGGGATCCAAAACCTGGGTTCAATACTTTAGATGCAAAAGCACGGACCAAAACCATAGGATCAAAAACGTCGGACTAAATACCATGGATCAACCATAAGAATTCCCATGTGCGCGCGTTTTTCTTTGCATGAAAGTCCGTGCACTTTAGGTTCGCACCTTTTGTTCGGAACACCTGTGAACATGTCCGCACCTTTTGATCGGCGCTCCTGCGGAACCTGCTGATGTCCGCACCTTTTGATCGGCACACCTGCGGAACCCGAAAATAATACTGCTGCACTATAATCTGTCATCTAATTCCTTTGTCTTGCATCCCATGTATTCTGTCACATCTGATATTTCTTTTGTAGACTCATCTAGTTATGTATAAGTGAGTTGTTCTTCTATGAGAGGGTTGCCATCAAGTACAACATATGCATCATAATGCCAACAATCTCCCCCTTTGGACTTGATGGCAACATCACCAAATCACTCTCCCCCTTTGACATCAAGGGCAAAGGGCGGACCAAGATATTCTCTTCCTTGATAACCATTCTGCTGACCATACTCCCCTTGAGTATCTGCTGAAATCTCTGAATAAGCTCCCCCTTTGTATATGCCAAGGTGTATCAATCTGTCCATGCTCCCTCTGAGTACTTGCTGAAATCTTTGCTCTGCTGAAGTGTGTTGTTCATGCTCCCCCTGACTGTAAGCAAGGTCTGCAAAAAGATGTTCTACAAGAAAGAACATGACTCCATACATCATAAGTGACCTTCCTATCACCAAAGACTCATACATACATCCATCTCCCAACCAAGTGGGGATATATCAATATTGAAACATCCACCCAACCAAGTGGGGATACACCAGATACCAAATGTTTATACATTACATCATCCTTCCCATGCATAATGGGGATAGAAATTACATCATATGATCAAATGACTACAATAGATAGAGACAAACTATTACATCATGAGTCTTGATATGACATTTATAACAGAGATCAAACATCTTAAACAAGATCATGATAGTCATCAGCAACTATCATACACAATATATGATCTGCTCCATAAGCATCTGTCAACAGCATCTAGACCAGCAACCTGTATATGTTCATTAGTGTATAAGTCATCAACCTATAACAAGGTATGTCTACATCAAACACCATAGCCATATCAACATCAAGATCTGCATGATCCAAGGATCATCACTTGATAACATCCACATCAACATATGTAAGTATCAACCTATCATCATATAGGTAAGAACTCATCATCATCATGTCTCCAATCATGCAACTTTGAATAAACATCCATGTATCCAGCACTATGTATCTTGAGCTCAAGATCATTTGTCAAGACTTCTTGATATCATCAAGAACAACAATCCTCATCCATATGAGCACCAAGAACTATATAAATCATGCATCATAATTGTATTATATGAACTTTATGCATATGATGACAATAGCATATGAGTGACTCATCATCAAGTAATGAAGATGTGTATTCAAGCTTTGAATTTCTCCTTATCCTTATGAAGATCGCCATGTAAGCACCATATATGCATCATCAGAGAATGAACCACAATTTTGATCTGAACACCAACTATGTAACCCCAAGAATCATATGAGACAACTCATAACTATATCATAGCAAGATATCCATGAAGGCATCATTACCAAGGACTACCAACCATAATGCCAACAATGCACTATTGAAAGTGTATGCTCCCCCTGAACCTGTGCCATCTTGTTTACTGTCAGATCTGATCACGCATATATCAGCGAGAAGTATCAAGGCATCATCATCATCAAGTTAGGATCAAGACATTTCCACACATCATTAACAGATTGTAACCATTATCAAACAGAGCAAGTAATGGACTGAATCATATCAAACCCTATCTCTTGAGCCTGTCCCTATTGCTTTTCCTCAAACTAACATATACGCGATTGTGCAGTAATTAACTCGCGTATATACGCGACTTCCCTTTATGAAACTGTTGAAATTTGGTACCGGAGGACAGGTGGTTCCCTTAGGCTTTGATCTTTGGCCTAGGGAAAAGTGTCCAAAAGATTTTAATTTTTCTCCTAAAGTGACTTTATAATTTTTATAAAGTTAAAATCTAATTTAAAAGTGACTTTAAGTGATAAAGTTACTAAGTCTAATTTTAAAGTGACTTTTATAAAGTCAATGTAAAATTAGAAAGGAAAAGTGACTTTGGAAATAAATGACTAAGTGGGTCTTTATTAAAGTGGGTGAATTAAAAAATAGAAAGTGAGATTTAAATGTGCATTTAATCTCAGCCATTGATCTAAATTTATCTCAGCCATTGGATTTAGGGATCACCCAAAAGTCATTTAGGGTTGGGTTAAAGGAGGAAAATGAGGAAAAAATCATTCATTCTTTCATGAGCAGATTGGGAGAAGGAGAGCAAGAGAGCAAGGGAGATTTCTGGACAAGAAGGAGAAAGAGGCAGTGGTTTGGCAAACATATTAGGCAGCTCTTCAGCAAATCAGAACAGCAGAAAGAACAAGCATACAGCTGAAAAAACCAGCAATAAAAGGCAGATTTTTTGAGCAAATAGCAAAAGGCAGATTTGTTTTTGCACAGAAATCGAGGCAGCTGATTTTATGCACAAAAATCGAGGTTCGTACAGCCTGTCTGTACCGTCCGTACAGCCAATATGTATCGTCTGTACAACCATCTGTACCATCCGTACAGTTGTCCGTACAGTTGCCGTGCAGCATTGTGTTGCTGTTTGGAAATTTCTGGTGGGCTGTGAAGCTCAGAAATCAAGATAAGTTGGAAATTTGTTTGCTGATTTTTGCTGATTTTCGCTGAAATTTCTCACTGTAAAAAGGCATTTTCCAGAAATAAAGAAGAGCTCTTAAACTAGTTTTCCCCAAGAGTTGTAGGGGGTTTTTCCAAGGTCACGTTGACCAAAAATATCAGTGTTTTAATGTGTTTTAATGGTTGTTTATTACTGCTAATTTTTATTTCTGCAATTTCCAGCATCCTATAAATTTTCCAGAATTTGTGTTTTCAGCAAATTTATTTTTTCCAGCTTGTTGAATGCATGTTTATGGGAAAGGGCATTTAACTACATGGGAGAAATAAGGAAAGACTGAAAACCGGGGTGGGAAAATAGAAATTTTTACATGGTATCAGAGCTTGAGTGCTGAAGGGCAGTTTGGGACAGCAAAAGAGAAAAATTACAGCTGCTGATTTTTCACTCAGAAAATTCCAGCAAGCTGATTTTTCA